>JAEPRD010000306.1:0-18335 GCA_016758985.1 Mucor saturninus | reverse complement strand
ACAATAACATTCATTCTTAAACCGTGTATGTCTTGTAGCACAATATTCAGGGGAAGATGTATTTCTTAATAAAGATAGCTGTGGCACCTCAATGTGGCTGATGTAACCTTCATATGTTTTCATATTATTTAAATGTATGTCTTATACTTGTATGAAGGATGATATGAGATCAAGCCTGTACATAAAGTAAATGATCAGTATTTAATATAAAGTATCGATAATGTTGTGATCGAGCTTATATACAGATATAACTCTATCATCAATTCTTTCTTTCTTCTTTGATAACCTTTCTATAAATCATTATTGCATTACTCTTAAAATCAAATACATGCTATTACACTCTATTTTACTACGCATTGATTACTCATCAATATATAGAAAACAATAGTCATACATTTATTCCAGATAATACAATCCAATGATATGATCGCTCGTCAATAACAAGATTCTCGAAGGTACCATGAGATGCTCGATCTTTAATTGACAATACGCCTATTGTATATTTGACAGGTTTCACTTAAATGATTGATATTCAGCCAGCCCTGAATATGTATATAAAGAACCCAATTTATTGTATAATAAAGACATTAGTTTATTTTTGCAGTTTGATAATTTTACTTCGTCAAATTTCTTTATTTTTATTCTTAATTCGTTGCTTTATCTCTCGAATTTCTCAGATAAGAATTATATTTAGGATTATCAAGTGGAAGATTTAAGAAGTGTAGATAGAGTCATATATTAAGTATATATCCTCGATCACGACAGCCAAACTATATACTGTAATTTCAGCTTACCTTAATTGAAGATCGCCCGTTTTATTTGCCGTTATTAGGTTGTATTTAATATATAACCACTATAATGACAAATACTAAGTCCTTACTTAAACCTAGAGGCCAAGCTATTGCTACCCCCTCTAAAGGTAAAGACTCCTTAAGACCAGTCTCGAATGGCTCTGGTTTTAAATCCTCTGTCGCTGACCCGAAAGCTGACCTACTGCGTAAACAACAGTTAGCTCATGCTACGGTTCGCCAACTCGTCCCCTCTCCTGAGGCTTCCTCGGTGACATTGTTAGCTACCACAACAATGCCCACCCGCACCAACACCAGAAGCATGGCTTCTCAAGACTCTGAAATTGCCAACGGTCAAGAAATTCCCTCGTCGTTTGACTCTTCTTCTTTGCCTAGTGTTCCACCAAGTTTAATTGGTGACACCCAAATGTTCTCGTCCCTCCCTGAATTTGCTTTAGATATGCAAAAGCAACTTCGTGAACAAAACCGCCGCTTCGATGAATACGAAGCTCGTTTCACCGCAATGGAAGCTATTTTGCAAGAAAATGCTTCGTTAAAAGCCTCTGCTCTGGTTATGGAGACCAAACTTCGTGATCAATCCGATCTGATTGCTGATCTTCAGCATCAATTAGCCTCTGCCGGTAACTCCTCTGTTAGCATGGATACCGAGCCCACCCGGGATTTATCAAGTAATGCCAGCAAATGGAGTCAAGTTCCATACTCGCAACACACCCGTCCCACCGCCAAGGCCTCTGCTAAGCCTACAGCCTCTCCCAGTAAGCCTGGCTTAACCATGGCCCAAAAGGTTGCTTTAAACGCTAGTAAGCCCGTGAAGCCCAAGCCCAAGCCCAAGCAATTGACTGCTGAGGCTATTGCCAACATCGCTCGTCCCTTTCTTGAACGCGATGTCAACGAACCTTCTGGATTCCAATACGTGTATATTGGCAGATCTCGAAAGATTACTCGTGCCGAAACGCGCAAGCGTTTTAAGTTGGTTGGTGTTGATACAAGTCGTATCATCGACATCACCTTCCCCGCCACTGGTGTTCTTGGTGTACTCGTACACGAGCTTTATGCTCCTGTATTTACCTCCATCATGACATCCATCAAGGCTGGTATCATTAAGGATTTTGATCCTTTGGATCCCAAACACCTGGCCAATCCTGTGTACTCCTCGTACTCTGAAGAGGCTCGTGCAGATATTGCAGCTGTTTTACACTCTAACCGCTGTAAACATGCCTTGCTGTACTTGCACAACACCCGTCCCCACCAAGTGAGATCAGTTGGTCACTCTTTGATCAATTTTGGTTATATCTCGGAAGAAGATTTGCAAGCTATCATCGCCACTCCTCCCCAAGACCCCAGATCTCAGATCAACGAAGCAGCTGCAAAGCTCTTTAATGCTCCCCCTGGCCGTGGCCCATCCCCATCTGCCTCTCAACACACCGACTCCATGGAGGATGTTGAAGCAGATATGTTTGGAACTGCTCCCGTGGATATGTTTGAGGAAGTTAAATTAGTCTCTGAAGACGAAGTTTAATTATGTCGAACCTCATTCCTTTCAACATTAGTCTCTTTAATGCGAATGGCCTAAAAACCACGACCATTTCAGATCCACTATCCCACACTCTTTTTTCCGACCTCCTCCTCATCACCGAAACCTGGCTCACGCCCTCTATGCTCTTACCAACTGATTGGCCTCAGTATCACTGCTATGGTCAAAAAGTTCAAAATGCTAATAATCGTGGTAAAGGTGGTATCACCGCTTTATTAAACCCATTATGCAAACATATACTCCTTCAACTTCCTTCTCCCAATGATCACACGCTTTCTTTAAAAATTGATGCTCTCCGTGTTCATTGTCTTTATCTTCCACCATCTATGCCAATCCATCAAGTTTTCGACATTCTTGAATCCATTTCGCTCCTTCCCAACACTATCATCTGTGGTGATTTTAATGCTCGTCTCGGTTCTCTCGTTGGTGATCATCAAACTAACCCTCGTGGTAATCGTCTCTTGTCCTGGTGCTCTGATCGACAGCTCCATATATTAAATGAAACACTTGCTCATGGTATTGCTACTTTCACTGGTTCTCGTCTTGGCCAAGAACTTAGTAGTATCGTTGACTTGTTTATCACTAATATCGCTCCTTCATCACTCTCCAACTCCTCTCTCCACGTTGAATCTGACCTCTCTCTGAGTTCTGATCATCGTCTTATGACTCTGTCGTTCGACCTTGATCCGCTCCCGGATGATGTCAATCACGTTCTCGATTGTCCCTTGGCTCCTCGTAGATTATGGAATTTAAATAAGCTTAAAAAACTTAAACCTCTCCAGAAATACAGGATGTCCATTCAAGACCGCATCGCTCCTCTTCAAGTCCAATTAGAAGACTGGATATCCTCTCCACCTCTAGAATGTCCATCTCTTGACTCGTTCAACGATTTGTTCAACTCATGTGTGTATGATTCCCTTGATGACTCCATTGGCAAAACTCGTCCCCGACCAGATTACTGGAAAAAGTACTGGACTCAAGATCTCCAAGATGCTGCCTCACACCGTGACTTTTGTTACAAACGTTGGCGTCGCTCCCTTGGAATTGACAAAGTTCATCGGTGGAATGAACATGTTGCTGCTAACAAGTTGTTTCGCCAAAAAGTTCAAAAAATGAAAAGAGATTCTTGGAAAGTATTTAAAAAAGAAATTGAAAAAAACTTTTCTAAAGCTGTAAAGACAATCTCTAGAATAAAACACCGCAAACAACAGTCCTCCTCCTTCATGCACCACGATGGTCCACTTAAAGCTGTCGATATAATGTCAGAGCATTTATCGTCAGTGTATAATGGTTCCTATCTACCTGCCTCTGATATTCGCCCTCCTCCTATCATCTTTACTGAATCAATACCACACGACGTTCAAGACCCTTCCTTTCTTGACGCCGATTTGATTTCAATGCACCTCAACGATCTCCCTAACAGAAAAGCACCAGGCCCAGATCACCTCAAAGCCGAAATGCTAAAACCTGTCAAAGATCTCCTCTCTCCTTTTTTATCGCTTTACTTTCAAGTTTGTTACCAGTGGTCATATACCCCGTCCTTGTGGCGTCAAGCTACTGTGTACCCTATTTTCAAGAAAGGTGATAAATCCGATCCTGTCAACTACCGTCCCATTTCACTCACTTCGGTTCTCCGTAAGCTGTTTGAAATGGTGATCTCTAATACTGTCCTTGAATTTTCTCCTCCTTTGGATCACGCTCAAGGTGGTTTCCGCAAACGTCGAAGTCCTCTGGATCAAGCTCTCTGTCTCCATGATTTAATGCATGATTACTTTCGGGTACATCATCATTTTCCTTCCGTTGCTTTTCTGGATATCAAGCAAGCCTATGACACCGTCGATCGACGTGCTGTTTGGAACTCTCTTGCTTCTTCCTCTTCTTTTCCTCGACCTCTACTCAACCTCCTCATCCATATGTTTGATGATGTTTCTATTTCTGTATTGCTGGCCAATCATAAATCAGATCCATTCACTCCTCATACTGGTTTGTTGCAAGGCTCTGTGCTAAGTCCACATTTATACTCTCGGTATATTAGCTCTCTTCCTGGTGTATTGCGTAGCTCTGCCTCTAGTTCAACAACCGAGGTTTTTGGTGTTGGTGACTCTGAACCCACTCCCACCAATTCTCTCCTTTTCGCTGACGACGTTGCCATTTTTGGTACACGCTCTGAAGTACAACAAATGCTTGATTTGGCCGGTCAACATTCTCTCCAACTAGGCTATAGATGGTCGCCATCAAAATGTGCCATTCTAAACGCTCCCTCTCTCCTCACCTCCACAGCTCTTAATTTTCGTTTCACTTTGTACAATCAAGAAATTCCCACTGTTGATCAGTTTACCTATCTTGGTATGGAGTTTAACAAAAAAGGTCTTTACGCTGCTGGTAATATTGAAAAACGTTCCGCTGGTGCTATTCAAACCATGGCTCTTCTCAACTCTGTTGGTGTTAACAGAAATGGTTTTTCTCTCCTTCTCTCTGCTCGACTCTACACTACTTTCATACGTCCCCAATTTGAATATGGATTAGCGATTTCTCGTTTCACAGCCAGTGATATGAAAAATTTGGATAATCTACAAAACAAATTGGTTGGCATGTTCCTGGGTAGTCGTCAAACCACCACCGCCAAACACATTACATGCATCCCTGGTATGATCCACCGATACAATATCTTGGTTACAAAAAATGTGCTACGCATCCAAAACCTTCCTGAAGATTCTTTGATCGTCCTCCTCCAAGAAACCCTTCCCTCCTCAAGACTTGTTGACGTTCTCGAAAACAACGCTCTTTATACCTCTCTCCCGGACCCTGTCTACGACTCACCTATTCGCCTACGCAATCATTTTCGAGCGCACTGGCAAGAATATTGTGATGCTCAACGGATAATCCAAGCTCGCAACGGTACACAAGTACTTTTACGTGCTTGTCGTCCAATTACTACAAAACCTGACCCAATTCTATACCTTCCAATGAACAATTCAGCCCGAAGTCGTTTGGTTAGATGGCGTCTAGGTCGTTTTACAGCCATGGATCGTGAAGAATGCCCTTGTGCAGACTTTGGTGCTCAAATCTCCCGTGATCATTTTTTGACATGTCGTGCAATTGACCCAGAGCTCATCTCTTCCCTTCCTGTCTCTCCTCCCGGTGTAAACCGAATCGATTTTGCTTTATCTTCTTTACCTACCAAAGCAAAATCTGGACCTCCCAAATTTTGGCCAGCCTTACTTACCATTCTTTGGTTAATCGACACTTTGTGTCATCCTTTAAAAAACATTCCTAAAGATCCAGATCCTGGTTCCTCTTGGTATAATTACCCTTGCTGAACATTGGTTGCTTGTTTTCTGTTGCGACGTCACGGTGGTAAGTGATTATCAAAGTTCCCATCCGCTGACGCTCCCTCAGATTAATCCAACCAGTTACTAAGCTTGTGCTACTCTACCCCACCTTTTCCTTTTTTATATTTTGACAAGTTAGTTACACACAAATATTTTTTTCATGCATCACACCCCGTACTCGGAAATCGACATATATCTATGGATAGTCCACTTATTTCCATTATTTTTGGATATTTAGAATTCCCTTTATACCCTCTTTTTTAATATCAATAAATAAAACCCCCATTGTTTTCACCTGAGCCAAGAAGGCACCTCTCACCACCAAGCTCGAAAATTGGGTTTCCTCTCCACCTCTGTTATGTCCATCTCTTGATTTATTCAATGAGTCATTCAATGCATGTGTGTATGATTCTTTAGATCTTTCCGTTGGTAACACTCCTTCCCGTCCGTCTTACTGGCACAAGTACTGGACTACTGAACTACAAGAAGCTGCTGAATCAAGAGACCGATGTTATAAACGCTGGCGTAGAAGCATTGGAATCGACAAAGTACATTGGTGGAATCAACACGATGAAGCTAACAAACTTTTTCGAAAAAAGATTCAACGGATTAAAAGAGAATCGTGGAACGAATTCAAAAAAAGTTTGGAGACAAACTTTTCAAAAGCCACAAAAACGATTTCTCGAATTAAATCCCGCAACACTCATACCGCTTCCTTCACGCATACTGACGGTCCCATGAAAGCTGTTGATATTATGTCCACCCATTTATCTTCAGTGTATAGTGGTTCCTCTCTCCCTGCTCCTTCTCTTCGCCCACCTTCCGTTCATTTACACCATTTTTTACCTCACTCTCTTGACAACACTCCTTTTTTGGATGATGATGTTATATCGTGGCGTATCAAAGAATTACCGAACAACAAAGCTCCTGGTCTTGATCACATAAAAGCTGAAATGCTCAAGCCTGTCATTGACATCCTTGCTCCTTTCTTCAAGCTTTACTTTACCCTTTGTTACCAGTGGTCCAACACACCGTCTCTATGGCGTCAAGCCACTGTGTTTCCAATATTTAAAAAAGGTGATCGTACTGACCCTGCAAATTATAGACCCATTTCACTCACTTCTGTTCTTCGAAAATTGTTTGAAATGACTATAGTCTCACAAGTTACAGAACTATCTCCTGCTCTTGACCATGCCCAAGGTGGTTTCCGTAAACAACGTAGTCCTCTTGACCAAGCTTTGTGTCTGCATGATCTTATACATGATTACTTCAACAAGCATTATCATTTTCCTTCTGTTGCCTTTCTGGATATTAAACAAGCTTACGATACGGTGGATCGTCGTGTAGTCTGGAATATTCTTGCATCCACTTCTTCTTTTCCTGTTCCTCTACTCAACCTACTCATCCATATGTTTGATGATGTTTCTATCTCTGTATTGCTGGCCAATCATAGATCAGATCCATTCACTCCCATCACTGGTTTGTTGCAAGGCTCTGTGCTTAGTCCTCATTTATACTCTCTGTATATTGATTCTCTTCCTGGTGTATTGCGTAGCGCTGCCTCTAATTTTACTCCAGAAGTATTTGGTATCGACGACGATGAACCTGTAGCCATTAACTCTCTTCTCTTTGCGGATGATGTTGCCATTTTTGGAACAAAAGACGAAGTTGAAAAAATGCTACAAATCGCTGGCGATCACTCTCTCAAACTTGGTTACAGATGGAATCCATCCAAATGTACCATTTTAAACGCTCCTTCTCCTCGCTCCTCTCGAACTCCAAATTTTGCCTTTACTCTATATGGTGAACCCATCCCCACTGTTGACCAGTTCTGTTACCTGGGTATGGAATTTACAAAAAAAGGTTTAAATGCAGGTAAAAATATTGAAACTCGTGCTGCCAAAGCCAAATCCACCATGTCTCTCCTTACCTCTGTCGGTGTACACCGTAATGGTTTTTCTCTCCTTCTCTCCGCACGCCTATACAAAACGTTCATTCGACCTAAAATTGAGTATGGGTTGGCTATTTCTTGTTTCACAGCCCGTGAAATGAGTAAATTAGACACCCTACAAAATTCACTTGTGTCAATGTTCGTAGGTAGTAAACATACAACAGTTGCTAAACACATCACTTGTCTCCCTGGTATGCTCCACCGCTATAACACCTTGGTTACTAAATACGTACTACGCTCTGAACATCTTCCAGAAGATTCTCTCCTCATCCTCCTCCAAGAATCTCTCTCTCAAACAAGACTTGGTAACAAATTACAAACCAACGCTCTTTATACCTCTCTCCCTGATCCTATGCCAACCTCTCCAATTATTCTCCGTAATCACTATCGTGATTATTGGCAAAATTTTTGTGACGATCAAAGAGCCCATCACGCCACTACTGGTAAAAACGTCCTCCTCCGCGCTAGTCGCCCATCAACATCTGTTCCTGACCCCATCCTCTACCTTCCTATGAATAACTCCGCTCGTAGTCGTTTGGTACGATGGCGTCTTGGTCGATTTACTGCTATGGAAAGAAACGAGTGTCCTTGTGCTGACTTTGGTCAAATCATAACTCGTGATCATTTTTTGACTTGTCGTGCTATTGACGCCGATTTAATTCATTCTCTTCCTGTCTCCCCTCCTGGTGTTAACCGTATTGATTTTGCTTTGAATTCTTTACCCACCAAGAAAAAAAACAAACCTCCTGCCTTTTGGCCGAAACTCTTATCCTTGCTTTGGATGATTGACACGCTGTGTCACCCTCTATCAAATATTCCAGAAGATCCAGATCCTGGTTCTTCTTGGTTCAACTACCCTCGCTGAACACTAGTTGCTTGTTTTCTGTCGCGTCGTCACGGTGGTAAGTGATTATCAAAGTTCCCATCCGTTGATCGTTCCTTCAGATCAATCCAACTAGTTATTAAGCTTGTGCTACTCCACTCCGTCTTTTCATTTTTTTATTCTTAATTGTTTGTCACACAGAATATTTTTTTCATGCAAAAATTTCCAACCCGATCTCGAAAATTAGACATATATCTATGGATAGTCCATCAATTTTCTTTATTTTTTCACTGTTAGATAGCTAAAAACTTCCTCTATTACATTAAATAAAACAACATCGTTTTCATCTGAGCCAAGAAGGCAGGCACTGCTCTGACATATGCTGTGAGGTTATAAACGTCGATGATCAACAAAAGCTTCTAGAACGTTTGTAAAAGGAAATATAGAAGTTTGTTTAACCAAATGAAAATTGGCTCTTTCTATATCGAGAATAATCCTCTATTATCATTATTTCAAGGCGCGTCAACCACACTCATGTAACCATTTCTCACTTATCAAAAAGAATACACCTTTTCAACATTTTTACACTTTATTACATCGCCCTTCAATTTATTACAAGATTACAACATCTTTTTCCAACACTTTATTTATTTTTCAGTACATTTATTTCAGTATCAAGTTTATTATCGTTTTTATACTATTTTATTTATCATCAAGTATTTCATTCAAAGAAAGGATATGTAAACAGCTTGTTCTTCAAGTATGGTTTTTCAAGTCAAGATATTCTGGTTGGTTTTACAAGTTCTCTCGAATATGTTCATTTCAAATATCAAGTCAGTCCGAAATGTAATTTATACATGGATTTTATTATTTTATGCACATACCTTAATTTGGAAAGAAATAATTCATCTCGAGCTCAGGCAATATTGAAGTGTCTCTAAAAATGCTTCGGTTACAACTACAATTACTCAAGAGAATACTCATATCTTAATACAATTATCTTTTTAGATCTTTTAGTATAAATACTCATTGAATTCTTATATTTTAATAAACTTATCCTTTTCTTACTTTAAAATTTGTTATTGTAACTATTACCTGTGTGGTTTCTTTCTGATTGATCGTCTTGTGTTACTTCAATAAGTACCTTTCAATCTTAACGTAGGTTCCTATTACTGTAAAATGTTTCGATTATTAGAGGTTATTAACATGGCAGTGCCCTTTATTATTGTTTTAGTCTGCACAACCTCTTTGATCTTTTCTATTTTATCAATTATTATCACCCCAAATCACTTAACAGAGATTTAGCACTTCGTGTACAAATACACTATTTCAATTGAGGGCATAAAAAAACAGTACAAAAAGGAACAACTAAATGTTCTCCACACTCCTACTTTGGAGAAGATCAGGATTAGTTTGATATATCTATCTTTCATGCTTCTAAGGATTTTTTTTTTGAATTTTTAAACTCTAAAAAAGTTTTTGAAAAAAATAAATCACGTGACCTCACGTGATATTCACGTGAGATCACGTGCCAGTCCTCGGATTGGCTGAAATTATTTAACTTTAGAAGATTCTTACAAGCGTGTAAAAAAAAATCAGACCTTTTTATCCCAAATATATAAATCTAACAAACTTACCACACTACCTGTCATGAACCACGTGGTCAATACCTTAATGCATACACGCATACATCCACCCCCGCATAGATCTGCATGTATATGCAGATCGTATTTGACAGCTCATGTGACCAAACCATCAGACACCACCATGAGACCGATCACGAGTCATCACCATGGGATCACGCCTCAAGACCAAACCAACATACGCCATCACCCTCGACCCATGATCCCGCCACAGTACCGCGCCCCAAGACCTTTCCCAAGGCCTTAACTCAAGACCCTTCACGTTAATAAAGATAGTCCTTAAGACTATCTTCCCTTTATTATAAATACCTTAGATTATTTAGACAAGTACAGATCTTTATCTGATATCTTGTATATTTTCATTATTATTATATAAACCTTTAGCTTTACTACCTTTTCTTGTCTATCTTCTCGCAAAACCTTATAGTCCTACCTAGTACCTAGCCTTGCCTTGTAAGTATAAAGAGACCTGTCCTCGTACCTAGTAACATCCGGCTAATTCCTGACAATAGCATTACTATGAACAATCAATAATCGACCCAGTAGTATACCTCCATCTATAAAGTAAAAGCCAACGGATGGAGAATTAAACACCTGAACTACACCATGATCAGGGTCTGTTTATGCAAAGTTACATATAAATTTATGCACGAACACGAGTGAATTTGCACCTTACCTTTGCAAAGATCAATGCAAATTTAACCCGTAGAAGCAAGTAGATCAGGGTTATTCTAGACCTAGATCGGGGTATGCATCTAGGGAAAAGATCGGCATAAAAATAGTAAATATCTAGATGTGCACAAAATCAGTATATCCGATTTTTTGTCTAACCGGGCACAAGATAGACATAAAAATCAGGAAAAATATGGCCTCCTTCGGGGGGAGTGGTGACTTTCCGAGACATCTGGTTCATCAACAATCATTGGCCTGACAAATATATCAGTCTTGTAATAGGCTAGGGAGTGTGTGTAGATTCAACTCTCAGTAATTAATCAGATAATAAGTAGAGAAGTACTTAAATATATAAAATAGAAGATAATGTTTATTTGATACAAAGCTAGGGGCTATTTATACTAGTTTGAAGGATATAGAGAATGTGATAATAATGTAATGGATAATAATAATAAGTGTCGTGATAATGTAATAGTGATGTATGGTGATAATAATATATAATTGTATGGTAATAGATATAAAGATTAATAATAATATAAAGTAATCAGGTTGTCGAAATACTGAAGTAGTGTTGTGATGTTTATAAATAAGTGGTGTTACTTCTTTGGTCGTTTTCTATTGGCCTGATTGATATTGGGTACAAATTTTCTCTTTTGAGCTTTAGATTTCTTAAGCCGTAATTCTACCTCAAGCGGCATATCCATATCCATGTCATTGATTGGTTCGGTTAAATTAATCCGAATGGTCACGTGACTTTCCGAGACATTTGGTGGCGGTACGCTTGTAGTAAGGGGCTTTTTAGCCAATAATATTCCCGGAACCGCTGTAACAGAGCCAATAAGAAGGCCAGAACCGCTGTAAGGGAGCCAACCAGAAGGCCA
Organism: Mucor saturninus; assembly: GCA_016758985.1. Taxonomy (NCBI): domain Eukaryota; kingdom Fungi; phylum Mucoromycota; class Mucoromycetes; order Mucorales; family Mucoraceae; genus Mucor; species Mucor saturninus. Next base: position 6,690 of record JAEPRD010000306.1, on the reverse strand, counting down.
GAACCGCTGTACACCAAAAAGGAAACTCGACATACTTACACTGTTCGCAGTTTAAAATGTTGCTACACCCTGAAATCCTTTTTTAATTGTAGCTTTTAAATTCTCTTATAAACAAATAAACATTTTGACAGCAAAAACACATTTATAAATCTTGACATTTTTTTCAAACTCGTCTCCTACTTATACTTAAAAAAAATTACAATGTTTGGTGGTAGTTCCTCTAACCAAAATGATGGCGCTTCCAAGAAAAAACCTGGACCTAAATCAGGCTCAAAAAGAGATCCTCATGCATCACGTCCAGGTCCTAAGCGTATGATGAGTCAACCAAATTTAAGCCAACAAAGACTTGATCGGATGTCAGTTTTTCAAACAGGGTCGTGTAGAGAAGAAGAGCAGCCAGCTACCTCTCTCTCTAGTAGCAATGTTGATGGAAACTTAAATAGTCCTGTGATAGAAGCCATTCAGAATACAGAGATGGAAATTATCTCTGAGGAAGAGGTAATGTATATAATCCCATAGGTTAATATGCATATATCATAAAGTATTTACAGTACGGATAAAATGATAATAATTTAAGCGCGGTAGAAGCTGAAATGAATAATATTGAAGGCACTGAAAGTGATGAAGAAGAATTTGATGATAATGTAACAAATGTTGGTGATGCTAATGCTGATACTGCTACTGAAGAAGAGTTTACAGAAGAGGAATTTGAGATTGTTGACGAGGAAATTGGTGACAGTACACCAGAAGATAGTTTTATTGGAAAATATCTTGCTGAAATCCAAAACAGGCTTAAAGGAGGAGTAACACCAGTTGAATATCAACGAAAAACTTACTGGGTGGATGTTGAGTATGAAGGATTTGATTATGACATCAGAACAAGTCCTGATATATTTTATCGACCACGAGTTTTTATTTGGCTCCCTGACCTTTTAACTGGTCGTGGGACTAATGGGGAAGGAAAAAAGCATCTGAAATGTCCTACCTGTAAATTGGCTAACCTGGAGAGGAAAGAATTTGCAAAAAAGACTAAGGCCAGAAGAATTATTGACCTGTTTGAGTAAGTAATTTGCAACTATTCAAGTTTTTCTGATTATAGTTCCTAAATTTTGATATTAACTTTGTGATTATCTTTAGTTGCTTTTATCTGATGAGCATGAATTATAGATGCATGAACAAAAATTGTAAAAAAACATTTAGTGGTTACAATCAATCTATCATCAAACAACTGAACCCAGGACATCAAAGAGCTTTTCCTGCCATTCTGACACACAAATCTGGAATTTCTAAGGATCTGTCTAATACAATGCGTCCTCTTTTTCAGCATGGTGTTGGTCCACATAGACTCAGCAAGATACTTCGTATTATGCACACTCAGAGATTTGATGAACTCCAGTTTGTTTATTATAATGGAATCAACGATTACAAACCGAATGTAGCTTCTCAACTATGTAAAAGAAATATCCCTCAAAACTTTGAACAGTTTTCCGATTTTTTCGACAAAGCAAAGTACAATGGATACATTCCGTCCTCAAATTATTTGAGTTATGTTTATAGATCTTTGGTTGCCGAGTACCGACATTTTACCGATCAACACACCTCTCAACTTGGTGGTATTATCTTGAAATTAGATCACAGCTTTAAGATAATAAAACACATGGGTAAAGTTAACGGTGTTTCCACGTTTGCTGGCCTATTTACAGTATTGAATGAATATGGAGAAATACGTATGCAACTGCTTGTACCTTCCAAAAGTCATAACTGTCTTAGACCTTCCTTTCAAAACATGATGGACAGCTACCGCAAGTTTAACTCAGATATGCCCCAAATTGCATACACTGATAATGTGACTGGAGATAGGAATTTTTTGGAAGAGGTCATCCCTTCGCTCACAAGAGACGTTGTTCATGTCACTCCATCGCATCGGGAGCTAGTCACCCGAAATAATCCCTACAGCTCTTTTCCAATTGCAACTATCCCAACTAATGTTCCGGTTACTGTCCTTTCGACTCAACAGGAAATAAACTCTGCATGTGATACTATCCTTGGCAAGGTTGATGGTGGTACCTCAAAGTTGCATGTAGGATTTGATATTGAATGGACTCCATCCTTTGCCTACCCCGTTGGTGTCCGTGCTAGATTGACGGGATCTCCTATCCCCGTGGCTTTGGTGCAAATTTATGATGGTGAAACTATTTATTTATTAAGAACTTATACTTTCAATTCAATTACTTTTCCGATCAAGCTCAGACAATTAATTGAATCTCCAAAAATCATAAAAGTTGGCCGACAGATCGGTGGTGATCTAGCTAAGTTTTCCCAGTATGGTATAACCAGTACACCCAACCAACTAGAACTTGGCACACTTTGTTATGATAAAGAAATGACCACACGACGAAACTACTCATTGCAAAAAATGTGCGGAGAGGTACTACATTTAAACATGTTAAAACCAGACGATATACGTAAAAGCAATTGGGAAACAGACGTTCTATCGCCTGGTCACATTGAATATGCAGCTGTTGATGCGTATGTATCTCTTGAAATTTACCAAAGCTTAAAGGATCTTTGCACTGTGAAACAAAAAGTTTATAGTTTAACACCAGTCGGTACCTTTGTTGCTCTATATGCCTCTTCGGCTGACAAAGCTACTCCCGCTGCATTAGGTTATTTGCGTGATATCTTACCGGATGAATCAAATTTGTCAAAACGTGAACAATTGATTACCCCTAAAAATAAATCTTCGATTGGAATGGAAATCGTCAAAGTGTCAATACCTGGTATTTTACTAGATCGATACAGAGACAATTTATCACTGGAGGACTTTGGACAACCAAACTTTACTATTTCTGTCAATAGAGCCAATTTGCTTACCGCTTCGGAACCAAAATATTTCTCGTCTCTTGTTCAAGCTACTAACTCTCCGGTCATTTCTACAAGTAATACTGAGCCTATTTCAAGTACTAGCAATTCCTCGAGGGCCCTTCCTTCAAGAGTATTGAAAGATGCGTTTCATTTGCTTGACCTCATAAAGGTATCTCTCAGACATGGTCTAAGCAAAGATTTTATTCGTAGATTTCGTGATGCTTTGTTTGTTATTGACAGTGACGATAAACGTAGGGTAGAAGCATATTTAATATCGATTGGTACAGATTGGAATACTCGTTTATTAGTAGATCCGAAGTTTATTTTTGATCGTGTTAGAAGATACATTCCCCCTCCAGCAGAGCTGTATCCTATGGTCAAGCTTGTTTTTGATAAGTACCAAAATGAATTGTGTTCAAGAACTGGCCTGCCTTTGTTTGATAATGAGGCTGTAACTATGTCTAATCGAATCTTGGAAGAAATCAGACAAGGCAATGTTTCCGATGTTGTGGGAGGGCCGGCTTTGTATACCGAAATAGGAGAAGATAAAAATGGCTTAATGAGATATAGATGTAGTAGAGGTACTTCTTCTGTAGAAGGATCGGTACATTTCAACATTATCAGAAAATTTGCCTCATACAATGCAGGTCCGAGACTGACTGATGCGGTGTTATCTGATTATAGATTATATCACAACATAAGTGTAAGTTCATATGTATATTTAAGTAAACGCCTCGCAGATGTTAATTATTTTACTTTTGGTCTAGATGGGAAGTATTACAAGACATGGAAGAACTCATAATTGGCACTTTTCACCTTGGATTTCTCAGGCCATAAATACCATGCGTATAAAATTAGGTCATGCGCCGGTCCAAAATTATTTTGGTAACTGTATTGGTGATACATTCTCATACACTCAGACAAGAGAAACTTTTGGAATTACAAGACTTCCTTTAGAATTGACAAGAAAGTATGATATGAGACCATTGGATTATACGACAAGTATCATTCCTGCAAGTGTAAATTTAAGCAAGCAAAGAATATTTGATTTGTGTTTAATCCCAGTGATAAAGCTTCCTTACATCAAATATTCAACCAAGCAGTTTCTCTATCATTTTCTCGCGTATTGTCAAGGTACCGCTTTTGCGGTAACGGCTGTTCACACGAAGGAGGAAACTGAACTTTTTGATGCTCTCATGATCAGTCAACGTGATCTCATTCTTTCGGAGAACTCAGCTCATATTATGTTTGACGTTTTTGCGAAAGTTTGGTCATCATACTGTCATCCAAATAACGGCATCTTTTACAAGACTGAAGAACATTTGTACTCGTATTACAATGTCTTGGAGGATAGAAAAAAATATGGTAACACCGTCCTGCTGAACATTAATATATCCCAGTATGTGCGACCAGCTACACAAAATCCAGCTAGATGCCATAGCTGTCTCACAGTTCCTGCTATATCTCAACCTCACCAACCTTCCTCAGAGACTATTTCTCAACTCTTTTCTGGTACGCAGACTATCATAAACATGCCGGTTCTAATACAGCCAAGACCATTGCAGCTTGTAACAAGACTTCTTGTCCCACATCCGTCCAATGCAAATCAACCGCCAGCTGTGGTGACTCCCGTACGGAAAAGAAGACGCAACATGTGTATGGTATGTAATCAAATCAATTGTGGTGGCACATCAAAAAGAATTTTCTGTGTTAATAAGTGCGGAGTATGTCAAAACATTACTTGTCCTGGAAGATATGTTCCTGGTAGAAATAACTCGAATATTCCTTGTGAGTTTCGTTGTTGACATCAACATACCAAATGTGTCCTTAAATATTTTTTAAATTAAGCTATCTCATCGCACTAATCAAAAATTAAAAAAATTATAAAATAGTCATAAAGCACTATTGTCAAAATATAAAATTATTTCAATCTAAAAAGCAAATAAATTGAAAAATAAAGTAATCAAGTTGTGTGGCGAATAAAAAGGGTTGCATAAAACTTTAATATGGAATAAACAAAATCCTCCCTAATTTTTTCCTTTGGTTTGCATTCGATTTTTTGGAATAAATAATTCTGAATTTTTTACAGAGTATATTATTTGTTATTCTCAACCTTAAAGCTACGAAATACATCCCAACAGTCTCGTAAATTCCAAAAAATTCGGGTGCCTTGGGCACCCGAATTTTTAAATTTTAGAGCTCAAATAACGCGTTTTTGAGAGCAAAAATGTTACTTAAGAAAGAAAGCTGCAAGTTAATACAAAAAAAAAGAAAGAAAGCTGCAAGAGAATTTTTCATAAAAAAAGAATTTTTCAAAAAAAGTTATCTCCATCCAAAATCTTATTCGCATCCATCCGTTATCAAATCTTTGTCAATCCGATCAAATTTTTGGTGTATTCGATTCGTCTCCTTCTGCTCTATCTTTTTGAATTGATACGCTTTCTTGCATCTCTTTGATCTCGCCTTCAATTTCGACATTGAACACATTTTGAAAAGAATTTCATAGAATTTCCGATCTTTAAACTATGTCAATTTCACCAGATTCTACCTGGGCAGATATTGCAGCTGTTGGTAACGCCAAGAAGGTTCTTCCATATATACATGTCTCTGATGAGACTAATTCTGAATTCAAGATTGCGAGTACCATTATCTACGAAGATGAATGTCTAGAGGCTCTCATGTTGACAAAAAGAGCCTTGTCTATCGTAAATCAAAAGTTGACTGATGGTTCTGTTTTGTTTTCTTTCCCTGCTGCCGTATTCCAACATCGTGTCGAGGCATACCGTGCCATTCAATCCCAATGTGGTCCTATTCACGGCGTTCGACCCATTATCTTTTATGGGGCTCCTTCTGACAGTAACATGTTGTTGGAGGTAAAGTTTCTGAATGATGATAGCACTACCAAGGCTATCACCAGTGGTGTCTCTGTTAAGGACAAGACTTTTAAAGGTTTTCGAACGAATTTTTCTGACAAAAATACTCTCGTACACGTCAAATTGTCAATTTTATATATCCCAGACCAAAAAAACTATCTGGAAGACTTGATATCATCTCTTTCGTATTATGGACATGTATTACAAATCAAGGAGTACTCCTGTGGTGGTTATTTCGAGGGTCAGTTGTCCGTCATTCTGAACACGGTGGTAAGCTACACGGATGAAGATGATGAGTATCACCCTAGTGTACCATTATCAAACAATTTGTATCTCTCCGAGTGGGACCGTTTTGCTACTGTGACCTTTAAAGGTGCTCCTTCTGTTTGTCATTGGAGCCACGTTGCTGGTCATATTCGTTCGGAATGCCCGGAATTGGCGAAGACCAAATGTTTTGCATGTCATAGTAATGGCCAAACAGCCAAGTTTTGTAAGAGTCGAAAACGTCCCGATTTAGACAGCCTGTTGCCGCTGAGGTGTCTCAGAATATTGACTCTGGTTCCACTGATTGCCTTGATGCCAATATTTTGTCTGACTCAGACACTAATATTTCTGATGTCTCTATATTGCCCGAGATTGCTTCCCGTGGTTTCAAGGCTTCCAAGTTTGCAACTCCTGTTGCTAGGGTGCCTGGAGAGGTCGACCATGTCATGGATACCACCACTCTTCCTTCTTCTAAAGTAGAACTGGTTGGTAGATCTGGTGGGACCGATAAGGGCGTTACTCCCAAACGTTCTGTTTTAGGTAAACATTCCGCCTCTAAATAGAGCGCGAAAGGAACGTTTACCAAATTGGTTGTTCGAACACCCCCTAATCTAAAAGGTCATAATTTGTTTACGAAGACCAAGGTTGTTAAAAAATAACCATTTTTAATTTTCCCTTTCGTTTTTAC
>JAEPRD010000305.1:0-18406 GCA_016758985.1 Mucor saturninus | reverse complement strand
AAAATAGAGTGTAATAGCATGTATTTGATTTTAAGAGTAATGCAATAATGATTTATAGAAAGGTTATCAAAGAAGAAAGAAAGAATTGATGATAGAGTTATATCTGTATATAAGCTCGATCACAACAGTTTCATTTATTCGTACCTGCAGCTGATCCAATTGTTCGGTTTGTCTGGTTTCGTGTCGTTTTGGTCACGTTTCGTCTCGTTTCGTGTTGTTTTGGTCGCCTTTCGTCTCGTTTCCACTAGTTTCAACTTGTTTCGGCTCGTTTCGACTCGTTTTGGCCTCGTTTTGTCTCGTTCCGGCTTGTTTCGACTCTTTTCGGCTCGTTTCGACCTGTTTCGGCTCGTTTCGACTCGTTTCCTAAGTTTGTTTTGTAGATAGAAATGCTTACCTTGTTTTTTAGATGAATGCAGAAAAGAAAAGAAAATGGGGGGCCGCAAAAAATGTGCCCTTTTTATACCACACGGATTATTTTCTGTTTTGTGACGTGCTTTGCTGTGCACTGACTTTAAAACATGTCGAATGCCACAGAAAAATAGAGCAAAAAATGCGCAGCAGCAAAAAAAGGGCCAAAAAAGAGAAGAGAGGAAAACAAAGTGAGAAAGAACATTAGAGGCCTTGTCGACTTTGACAATAGGGAACACTAAAAGAATAAAAGATCACCTCCAACACTGGTACAAGTCAGCAACATTATGCAAAATGTCAATCATTGTTACAATTCATACAATAAATGAGATTTTATTTTCTAATGGGTTCCCTTGGGAGGAATTTTTTTTTGTTACGGCTTTAGCTATGGCGATGTTGTTGGTTTTTAATAAAGTTGCAATAAGCAGCTACAATGCAGAAAGCAAAACATAGTTTAATGAATTTTACCACCAGAAGAGCGGGACTTTCAAATTATATGGTCAGGTTTTACATTAACATTAATGGACTTGACATCCATTAAACGCAGAAATGTACCCCTAAGTTTTTTATATGGTTCTGACTAATGACACGTTCAGCTGTGTCTTTGGTTTAGCTTGCTTTAAGTCAGGTACATGAAAGAGGTAGAGAGGCATAATGACATGAAATGATCGGGCCCTTCTGCTAGCTTAATTTAAGCTTCATTTGTCTTTTGGAGATGTGTAACCTGTCCTGTGCTCTTATACACTCAGTTATGATTTTAATTTTGAAATACACTTGAGACTTTTATGACTCATAGATTATTACCAGATGTCTTTACTTATACATTTCGTTTTCTTCACAATTGCTATTAATCTTGCCCAATTGCCTTTTTAAGCTCCATAAAAACGCCTCTCGTCAATCTTAACATCGTTGTAATTAGTCTTGTATTTGCTGAAATGTATTATTTACGTAAAACAGCCTTGCCTCTGCTAACCTCCTAGTCGACACCAGCACCCCTAGCATCACCATTTGAGGCTAATGTCACGAGAATGGTCAAAGAGGGCGTTGATTACTGCAAAGTGACCTTTGATGCTCTCCTCGACGTCCATTGCTCTTCATGTACCTTGTCTCTGTTATAAGTATACTGGTACTCATAGAAGACGTCGATCCAGCAGCAACAACAACAAAAAAATAACAATATATCGACACAGACGAAACCGCAGACCTTTTGGACGACGCCATGCATTCAGCTTTGCGAATTAAAAGCGAGAATGAAAACAATGAGGAAGCGATGAATCTTAACTGAGAAGAATGCAGCATCTGTATTGAATAATTCACAATGACGGAAAGCTTGGTAACGATTCGTCGAAATTTGTTGACAAAACGTACAAGTTTTACAGGTAAATACTTGTTTGAAAAATAGCTGGCATCAATTTCTTGCGTACAAATTTGTTTAAACGCTTTTCTTAGGGACAGCCAAATTTTCCTTAGGGACAGCCAAAGTGCACGTAGTCGCAACATAAGAACTGTAATTTGGATGTTCTGTAAACCTGAGAGCAAGGATATACAATCAAAAACAATGTAAAAATTACGAATAAATGTATATTAAACGATTTATACTTATTTTGACAATTCTATCATCACTCTTTTGCCTTTGAACTCGTTTGATCTTAATCTTACGCAGAAATATTAAGGTAAAGTCTAAACGAGAAGCTAAAAGTAAGCTGTAAAACACCTATACTGGTCTAAACTATATTGGTTGTAATAAATTTATATATATTTTAAGTTGTTAAGTTATATTGACCTCTTGATGTCTATAAAAGTATCATAATCCCAACATTACGACTACGCGCACCTTGGTTGTCCTTAAGAAAAATTGCTGTCCCTAAGAAAAATGGCTGTCCCTAAGAAAGTTTGGCTGTCCCTAAGAGACCCGTTGTTTGAAAGTGTACAAGTAGACTTGTTTGTTAAACAACCAAATTTGTTCGTAAAACGTACAAGTGTTGTCTGCTGTCACCAACTTTGGTTGAAAAACGTACAAGTTTATTGTTTACTATTTAACCAATTTTGGTTGCAAAACGTACAAGTGTTGTTAATTATTCAAACAACTTTAGTTGCAAAGCGTACAAGAGTTGTTAATTATTTAACCAACTTCAGTTGCAAAACGTACAAGAGTTGTTTGTCTTTGTACCACCTTGTTCGTTAAACAGCCAAATTACTTGGCTGTTATCCTACAAATTTGTCGCAAAACAACCAATTTTGATAGCAGCATTTCCTCTTCCCCTTTTTTTTCACTAATAAACAACTTTATTCAATACAAATACTTTATTATTTGAACGTTCTAAAAATATATTCAACATCGTTTTAAATAGAAGCGTCCTTTCCGTAACTAGTGCTTGGGAAGGTAGAGATTTGATGTTAGCATTTAAGATACGAGCGACATCAATCATTTATGTTTGAAACTAGGATACAACTTACCTAAAAAGTGTTAAAATGACCTGCTTACTGCATTGAATACATCTGAATAAGCGATAGATTTTTCATAATTGAGGTTAAGAGATGCTTCAATTAAACCCCCCATCAGTTAAGTAAACGAGCAGTGTAAAGTGTATGGTGTCATGATCCTGTTACAACTTATGCCCCAATTATGCTTTATGAGTAATAAGCTTTCAGACTCAATATTTATCATTCATCTGTCAGCTCTTTAAATCCTTTGTCATGATCCACATAAGCTATGACTAACTTTTGTCATTGCTTATTCTTTAATTGAATTTCTTGTTTTCTTTATAAATATATGTAGCTGATAAATTTCACTTCTCCCAGTTTTCTTTATCACGTATATTTCAAAATCATCTTCTCTTCTTTTCTTTTTATTCTTAAATAAATAACCTGCTTTCAAGAAGCTACTCATTCTCTGTTCTGTCCTGCCTGTCTCGTTCCTCCTCGTTCCTGACATATGGTATCTTACTTGGGCTTAAACAAAATTAAGCATCGGGTGACAGAAGAATCTTTAAAGTCAAACAGGTGAGGGACTAAAAAAAACGTATAAGCTTAAGACGCGTACCATGTAATATTTGGATAGAACGCACATAACAAGAGCTTCAAGAGGAGACGGAAAAAGTGGTGCAAAAAGGGCTGATGTATCTAAAAATACTCGAGGTAGAACATATCAGTTCTCTCAATTTAAGCAGGCAATCAAGAAAAACCTACGGTAACCAAAACTTGTTTTACCTTTATGACTATAAAGTCTTCAAGTCTCGAGTGACAAAAGTGTGTTTAAGGCTATTTTCGCTTGCTTATGTGCTAAACCACATAACTTAGAGGCAATAAAAGTAGATGCAATTGACATAAATGGAAATATTCGGTATCACAGATCCATCGGTAAATAAGGTAACAAGATCCAGTAACATTGAAAGGATCTAGAGATATCCATTCCGACATAAGAACACAAACTTGACTTGTGTATTCGACAGTCAAAGAAGAAATTTATTGATGACTAATTACTGTCAAATATGAAATTTATTTCTAGCTTTCATTTAGTATAAATAGACCCCAAATTATTATCCTAACATCTTGGTCAATAAATTTATAAAGGAATTCTAAACGTACTTATGTACTTTGTTTTATTTTTTATTTTATTTTTTATTTTATTAAATCACACTACCGATTTATTACAGCTTACAGAAGAAGTGGTAATTAGAGTAGGTCTAACTGATTTTAAAGAACAACACTTACATATAACATGGAAGCAGAAAGCACCGAAGGCGTTGGAATAAAAAATAAACTTGTTATGGATACCAAATAGAAAACCAACTTCATTAGCACAGGAATGCAATACATAAGCAAAAAAAAAAAAAAAAAAAAAAAAGTTACAAGGGCTTCAAGTTTATTCTTTAAAAAAGGAGAAAAAAGTAAAAGAAAAAGGGGGTTTTGGCATAACGAAGACGTTTTATTTGGGTATGTGACTATTTTTAATACTTTGTACGTTAAAGCAGTAGAACAATTTTTTGCTGCATGAAGTACGTCAAAAACGAATTCGACCTGGTGCATCGAAACCTGTTCAACACTATATAACCCATATACCAATAATGATTGAGAAGCTAGGGGTCTTAAAAGCTTATTCGGGTAAGTCAATGGAAAGAACGATTGGCCGTAATATAAAAAGGATTAAATCCAAGGTAAATGCTGGCGTCAATGCTGAAAATGTTCTTGGGCGTTTTGCTTTATATGATCACGTAGGCAGTTCAAATATCAATTTGTGAGAGATTTTGAGTCTCTTGGAACTTAGACGGCGTACAACAAATGACTTTGTTCCACTTGATCCAGATAATAATACCACACCCGAGCTATGGTCTCCTCTGTTCGAATATCCCGTTTCTAGCTTTTTTGTGGTGTGTCTGATAGACAGTTTATTTCTGTTCTACAAAGATGTTACATGAGAGTATACTCCGTTCACTACGAGTCCCTCAATATAAGTAGTGGTGTGGTTAATGGTGCCGGTCGGGCTTGGTTCAATGATATAGTGTGCACCTCCGCTTTTTTAAAAGATCATATCAACGAACGAAAAAGTCAATAACTGTGTTACGTTCACACCATCCGACCTAAAGTAAGTTTGATTAGAGTCATTATTAAGTCGTACTGATTTTTTTTTTTTTACCTTTATAGCCATCACAACAATTTAACAAGCCAAATTCATGTCCATTCCATCACTTTCTTCCTTAAAACAATGTTCGAGAGCGTACGCGACTTTCTGGTTTTAATTGATGTGGCTGAATCACATATACTTGTAGATTACGACAGGCTCATGGTAAAGGTGATCTTGCGTTGTCCTGGCCAGCATAAGTATGTTATTTGTCGTTTCGGTCATAATGTTTGTAACGTCGGTCTTGTCCGATGCACGTTGGTCGAAAATCATTACAAAGTGATATCACATTATATTGTTACAGAATTGCTTGACTCGAAGATGGGGAATGCAAGCAATCTTTGAATTACATGAAAAAAAAAAAACAGAGTATGAAAAAAAACAGAGTATAAAAAAAAAGCGTTAAGAGAATAAAAAAGTCTGTCATTGTTCCTAAAACGCTTTTCTTAGGGACAGCCAAAGTGCACGTAGTCACAACGTTAGATCTGTGATTTGGATGTTCTGTAGATCTGGGAACAAGGATATACAATCAAAAACAATGTAAAAATTACGAATAAATGTATATTAAACGATTTATACTTATTTTGACAATTCTATCATCACTCTTTCGCCTTTGAACTCGTTTGATCTTAATCTTACGCAGAAATATTAAGGTAAAGTCTAAACGAGAAGCTGAAAGTAAGCTGTAAAACACCTATACTGACCTAAACTATATTGGTTGTAATAAATTTATATATATTTCAAGTTGTTAAGTTATATTGACCTCTTGATGTCTATAAAAGTATCATAATCCCAACATTACGACTACGCGCACCCTGGCTGTCCCCGTTCCTAAAAAAAGCCCACTTGTTTAGTTGCGTACAAGTTTGGTCGCAGGGTTACTTTCAGTTGTTTGGTTTGCTTACAAATTTGTTTGCAGCAAACAACTTTTTTTTTTAAAAAAAAAAAAGTTGGTGACAACTCGTACAAATTTAATCGCAAAACCACCAATTGTTGTTCGTTTTGCAAACAAATTTGGTTGCAGCAAACAACTGAAAAAAACAAACAAAACCACTTGGTAACAATTCGAACAAATTTGGTTGCAAAACGACTAACAGTTGAACGTTTTACGAACAAATTTGTTTGAGTCAAACAAATAATCCGCCATAGTGCAGTATGCGCCGTAGTCGTGGTTGGTCTCAAAGGGGTACCGAAGCAATCATCACTACACCCTCAGCTAGAGGAGTTTCTCACACTGTAATTGGTGCTATATCAGCTATCGGTGTTGTTAACTTAAGTATGAGAGAATCTGGAAATGTTAAGAGGAGAAAAGTAGTAGGGGCAACAAAAAAAAAGGCGCTTGAGGACAAGTTATTTGTCCCCAAAGGTACCACAGGTGGCCACTATCTTCAGTTTTTAAGCGATATCATGGATATCATGGATGAGTTACCTGAAATGAAAGGTTATTTCATTATTATGGATAATGCTCCAATCCACGTCCCTGGGGTAATTGATCCTGAAATTGTAAAAAGAGGATATACTCCTGTATACCTCCCCCCGTATTCACCAGAACTTAATCCCATCGAACAATTCTGGGCTATTGTAAAGGGAAAGGTCAAGCGCAATAAGCTGAGTGACGTAGAATCCCTAACTACACGCATAACTGAAGCTGGTGAAAGTGTACCAGTTGAACATCTTATAGCATTTATTCAACATTCAGTTAATCAATTCGATAATTGTCTCGAAAAAATTTCTATATAGCTCACACCTAACCAAAATATATAATTTTCAAAAATATGACCAATTCATTTTATAAAAAGTGACCGAATAAATTCGAAAAAGTGACCAATTGAAGTTCAAAAAAGTGTCCAATTGAATTTCACATTTTTGACCAAAAAAGTTCGAAAATCCGACCAATGTTTTCAAAAAAGTGTCCAATTGAGGGCGGACGCACTGTACTCTTTAGAATTGTTTCCAGTTAACGTTGTCCCATATCAGTGGATTGGGATCACGAGTATTCTTGTCGTATTTGGGTATGATTTACTTGAAAATAAACAAATAAATCGAATAAATAATAAAAAACTTGAAATAAAAACATCCTTTAATGTTGAGTAACAGCATACACCTGTATACTGCTACACAACGACTCCTACTATGAGTACATATTTCTATATAAAAAGATTGCACGATTGGCTTAAAATCGATATACGAATGACAGTTGGATACAGAATTCTATACCACTGAGTTACGATAAATCACTGATCGAGAAGAGTTGCTTCTCCGATCAAATCAAGAATTATAAGAAAGAGAAACGTAATATTAATAGTTCTCTCAATGGATTAGCTACCCATAGAGAGAATAGAACAGCTATTTCTATAAATGGTTCATTTACTTATATATTGATAAACACAACTTATACGACTGTAAGTGTATAAGAGAAGTAGTGCATGGAATATTTGGATGCCTATTTTCTACAACTAAATATACAAACATCGATAAGATGTTCTATATTTAGGATCACATATATAACCATGTCTTAGATATAAATAATCAACAGAATGAATAAATGATCAGACATAAATACATGTTCTACCAAAGCCAATGAAACATAAAAACCTTATGCAGTCTTTTAACAAACTACCGTTATACGATATCTTACTGGTATTCTGTATTTTAAACAGAACAATAAGAGTGTCCCAGATCGGTTGATCCAGGGCGACGTCACTTGAAATCAATTCTAACGAGTAGAATTCATTTAATGTAAGGCGTGAAACTGAGTATAGATTTATTACAAGACCAGAAAGGTTGACTCAACACAGCTACCAGGGGAAGTTGTTCAATATAAAAAGGATCAATTATTTCATCGTAGCAGAGTTATTGTGGTTATCTGCTATATTATTGCTACATTATATATATCCATATCTATGACATCAATACATTAAGAATGATTAAGGAATCAATTACCCATTTTAGATAGTTAGTACTATCATATCACAAGGTTATAAGAACACAGTGACTAAGGCTTACTAAAGATATGGAAGTACAATGTGTCTAATATGACAGTACTTCCAAGTGTAATATACTTACAAAATAAGCAGTTAAAGGTAACAGGATACACACTGGGAAAATGATAACAACTTTAAAGATACACTAAAGATAGTGGCACAGCAAATAGTCTTTTTTATATAAATACTTGTTCATTTTATTTCATAATAAAGACATCTTATAAACAGTCTCAAATTATTTACATACTGCCTTATAATTTACTTACCCCTAAACACAACAGTTCTTTTAGTCTACTTTTACCTCCAATAAAGATATACTTTTATCTCATTACTTTTCTATTGTAATAATTTTGTCAAATACCACAGGCAGATCTTAGTGCAAACCAACAAAGTAGCGCTGACGAAACAGACTCAGCCATCCGGAAGCAAAATGAGACCGTATACTTCATTCGTGGCTCGACATTACGTCCCAAATATAGCTTATATCTCTATGTTGCTAAGTCACAAAAGACCAAATTTACTGTGATTGCTGTCCACACTTTGGAAGAGATTTTTCTATTCTCAAAATATACAGTGAGCATTTTTCTTTTAAGTGGAGTAAAAATGCAAATGCTGAAAATATTTTTTTGCAAACTATCTTACAATTGTAACCACTGGAAGGAACAGGAAGCTGCCAAAACAGCTCGAAGCATCCACAATAATATTATCGAGGCTGTAATTAACAATACTTGAACTAGAAATGGCCCTACATCGAAAGCAAGGCCCATTTTGCCTAGGGAATAGTATGCAAAGGCTATTGATTGCGTACTTTCCCAGGTAAAATTGTGAGATCCAAATGCACCTCTATTATATATTAAAAATTTGGGAACAAAGAACCCTTGAGGGAATTCGGAATATAGACAATTGTTAAAATTATGTAGAATAGATCATTTATATTACATGATTCATGTAACATCTAGTAGTCGAGCTAGATTTTGACTGCAGAGTTTTATTGGTAATATATCCAATCACATTTCTACTTAATACCAGAGTTTCCTCGTCTAAAATTTTCCTTAACGGCAAATAATTTATTTTAATTCAAACTACTTATAAAGCTATCAATATTATATTCCTCTTCATAGTCTTTATCATCCCATAGTGTTTCAAGATTTTCCAGAACAGCCTTAGCATTGCCCAAACCTTCTGTTGAGGCTGTGTCGGATTTAGGCTTCTTTTTACCAGGACCGTCTGCACCATCTTTACTAACATTAAATAGATCCAATATTTGATCTGTATCCATACTATGCAGGCCAGAGTTTTGTTGATTTACAATCGAATTGGCAATATTCAATTTGAACTTTTGAAGGCCCATAATTTTTTCTTCTAATGTTCCCCTCGTAATTAATCTATATACATTAACAACCTTCTTTTGACCGATACGGTGTGCACGATCCATCGCTTGGAGATCCTTCATCGGATTCCAATCATGTTCAACAAAAATAACAGTATCAGCACCTGTTAAATTCAAACCAAGGCCACCAACATGTGTTGTTAACAGCAGTACATCAATGGAAGGATCGGCGTTAAACTTTTGTACCATCTCATGACGTTTGCTAGAGTCAACTGAACCATCCATACGCAAATAGCTTACTGTGGGCATTAATTTTCTAAATAAATCGTTTTCTATGATGTCCAGCATTGGCTTTAATTGACAGAAAATCAATGCGCGATGTTGACTGACTGCACCAACAGCCATGGCGGTTGGATCTGAGTCCGATTCAGAGGTTGTAACACCGATACCACATTCACCTAGAAGCTGCCTGTTTGTAGAAAAAATATTAGATGACTGCAATAATGATCAGGTTTATAAAAACGGATACTTTACTTTAGAGCCAACAATTTTGGTGCGTTTGCGATATCATGTATGGATGTGTTGGTCTTCTGTAAAAAGTTTTGTACCTTTTGGTAGTTTGGATATTTGTCACTAACAACAAGTAGAGGATGATTGCACAATCGTCGAAGATATTGTAATGCCTGAAATATGTGGGTCGCTCCTTTGTTGCTCTTTTCAGGTACAGTTCCCTTTGTTGTTGTAACAAGGGTAGTACTAAGATCCTCTTCTACTGAAGTTTTCGCCTGCGATTTAGCAAATTCGTCATAAAGAGATTTCTATTTTGAGGAATGTTAAGTAAAAAAATGGAAAACCTCTCAATCAAGTACACACCTGTAAATCACTTAATTCACAATAATAATCCTGAATAATCTTGGGAGGAAGATCATGCAATACATCTTCTTTCAAACGACGCAATAAAAACGGCAATACTTGCTTATGCAAAGCTTCCAGCGCAAGTGCACCAGCCTCTTGTTCTTTTGACGAGCTTTTGCTATCTCTGCTGGAAAGGATAGGTTTACCAAACCTTTCGTTAAATATCTTTTCAGAACCGAGGAAACCGGGCATCAAAAAGTCAAATAGTGACCACAACTCCAAAACGTTGTTCTATGTATTATAAAGTATCAGTGGATGTTGTGATATGGTATAAAAAATGTATCGTACTTGAATAGGAGTACCAGAGAGAATTAATCTATGGTTAGATTTAACAGTCTTGATAGCCTTCGTGATCTTTGTTTTTCCATTCTTAATGATATGACCTTCATCAAGGATACAGTAATTCCAAGTAATAGAAGAAAGCTCTTCGATATCATTTCGAATAATATCATATGACATGATTATGACATCATGCTTTCGAAGTGAGGCTCGTAACCTTTTGTGGTAAAGTTAGTACTGGAATCAGTACCTGTGTTAACAAAAAAAAAAAAATACCTTTTTCTTTCGGCTGGACCACCTGTGTATAATAAGGGCTTTAAATTATCAGAGTAATTCAAAATTTCGTGATACCAATGCCCAGTTAAAGTAGGCGGACAAATAACTAGTGAGGGACTTGGGGCCCATTCAGGGGATTTAGTATCAGCATATTTTTGTGCTCTTAAGAAGTGATCACCGGCTAGAATGCAAATAGATTGAAGTGTTTTTCCAAGACCCATATCTAGAATATTTGTTAATAAACACATTTATGTAGATTTAAAGCCAGTATCTTTACCATCACAAAGAATACCATGTAAATGGAATTTATTAAGGAAAGCCAGCCAATTAACACCTTCTTGCTGATACTTTCGAAGTTCTGCATTGATCTTTACAGGAATTTCGTAATTCTCAACTTTAGAACTATCGAGAAGTTGAGCCAAGAAACGTCGTTCTTCGTCACGATGGGCCAGCATTTCAGCAGACATTCCTGGAGGATCAGGAATACCAGCTTCTAACGGTACAAGTTTGATTAGCAAAGCGAAGCAGTTTGTACAGATAAGACGGACAGCCTCGTCAACATCGCTCATACGCCCCAAGATGGGCACGATCAAAAATATAGTATATGGCAAAATCTTGGTATCAAGTAATTGGACGAGGTGATATACAAGTTCGGAAGCACCTTGGCGATGGTATGGATTCAGAGGATTACTTAACTGAGGTAGTACATTATCAACAATCACTTGCATAGTCTTTGTTGTAATAACATTAGCGATAGCTGCAAGACATCGAGCACTGACACTACGGATGACAGCATAACAGGATTGGAGCGAGCGACAAATATACGGTACAATTTCTCCCATTTGCTCCCAAAGCCCTTCAGAAAGGTAAGGAACTACCATTGTTAGTATAGTTAAAGAATCGATTACTTCTTGCCCTAATTGGAAATCGGCAGCAATCAAACTGTCCGAGTGTTTAACGCCACTGTTCTTGTCAGCCGGTGCAGGGAAAACTTCGATAATTTTTTGACCAATGCACTCTCTTAACTTGGGAACGATTGCAAACACGCGATCGCCAAACTGATCACATAATTCTCGTAAGGCAATTTCAGCGCCACGTTTCATTAACTGAGCCTCTTTTTCTTCTGGTGTGAGTATTTCTTTCACAACTACAGTATTCTTTCCAGATTCTTCCTTATGAATTGATAAGATACCAGACTTGACCTGATTATCTTCTAATACAGGTGTAACTGTGGTATCTGAGCATAAAAAGGTGCAGAGATTCTTGACCACCTTATCATTTGGATTAACACGATTACTGGATCTTTCACATAAAGCGATCAAATCAGCTAAAGTAGCAGCTGACCTTTGCTGAAGCTCTAAATTTTCTTCGAACTTTATACTATTCATAACACTACGGATCACAGGATTGAGTTTTGCAGGCAAAACACCCAATTCGACAACAGCACCGGCAGTAGCAGCATACACGTTGATTTCTATTTTCTGTTTAAGATCCTCAAAATATCCGATAGAAGCAACCACACGTCTCTGACGTTCGTCTAATGCTGTAATTAAGGCAGCTCGACCTTTGCTACGAGGTACTTTGCCTAATAATTGTTCAAATACATCTCCTACAACATGTGTTGCTGTTTCAATAGTAAAAAGAGGTCCTTGCTCAGGAAGTGCTTCGCCTGGTACTAACGTGGGTAACGTAGTGATGAATTCTAAAGGGACCTTGGCCTCGGTGTGGAAGGCATTTAAGAGGTTTTGACTTTCACCTCTAATACGTTTTAAGACATGAACAAGTTCGAAGTAAAACCCAGTGGTATAAGTGGCAGCATTTTCCAAGTTCGTAATCATAGCTTGTGATAATATCTTAGGAAAGTTGTGCGTGGTTGCCAAAATAGCTTCTGCGGGAGCATGGCTGATACATTCTGCATTATAACGTGTTTTTAAAACGGCTTTTGCCCATTCTTCTACAGCCATAGCGCCTAACTGACGCTTTAATGCCCACTGTGATGTAAGTAAATTTAAAAGTACTTCCTGATAAGACATTTCCATCGAATCATCGGGCCAAGTACTCATAGCCATGCCAAGTGCGGTAGTACAAGCGATACGACAGCGCATGACCTGATTTGTTGTAATTAATGAGAAATCTTGAGCTATCATTCCTGCATCCAAATTATGTCCAGAGTCGTCATCATCGTTGGCACCAGCGCGAATGGCATCTCCACTTATAGTACTGCCATTACTTGAAGTCTTTTTAAGAGTCGGTTTTTTACCTGCTGCATTCGAAAGAGTTCCCCCATTACCGAAAGCTCCAGGTGGTTTGTAAAAATAAGATGCGATATCCAAGGGTTGTCCAATAGGTGTCATGGTAATTTCAAACCAGCTTCCAAGCCAGCTCTGGGTACCCTGAAGAACTAATTGAGTCTCGACCTTACCAGTAATTGTCAAATCTTTCCAAACAGCCAATGTTTTGGCAATTATGTCGGGCTTTTCTTCAACAATCAAGTTTTGGAATACTAGACGATAAACACGTTCATCCACCCATTCTGCTGATGTACCACATTGGAGGAAGGTCAATAGAGTGTTCAAAACAGCTATACGCACACCAGTGATTGTGTGTCGGAAAAAAGGGTGTAATCTAGGGACCAATTCTCCTAAACTGCAACCACAACGTACAATTTCCATCACGCCAGGTTGCTCAAACATTTTTGCGATTAAATCCATTACAGCGCCAGTCGAAGCAGTTAAGTCATCCTTCAAATCAACCAAACAGTCCCATAAAGTTGTGATCACATCCCTCACACGATCGGTGGTGCTCATTCGAACAAATTCTGCAGTGATAGGTAATAAAGTTGCAGCACTAACGGCCCGCACATCATCGTCGTGATCACGCAACCCAAGAATAACCGCACCAGTGGTGCCTTCCACGAGCATCTCTACAAGATCTTTTCTGACAGCTACAGTGTACTTTAATCCGAGTAAACCAGCATGTCTAACTTCCCAAATAGATCGACCGCCAAATGATTCATCGTCTTGATTAATCAGTTTCAGTAGGTTTTCGTGTACTTTTTTAACAGAAACTGCATTCATGTATTGTAACACTACACCCAATGTTTGTGAGCAAGTTTCTCTAACAGGACAAACTACTTGATCGGAAACAAAATCAGCAAAGCGATCTAAAGCAAATACACACAGTAAACGAATGGCAACGTCTTCTAACCAGGCATTATGCAACTCTTCATTCTTTGCTTTATCGCCGACTAATTATGGTCAGATCTCTTTCTATAACGGCGCACTTGTGTCCCTTACCTCTTTTACCAGCACCTTCGCCATGTGCCTTCAAAATGCTACGTAAACCGATTCCAGCACCATGACGGATTTCCCAGGCAGGATCGAACAAATCTAAGCACAAATGTTCACAAACCATTTTAAAGGGCCAATCACGTTGTACTTCATCGACGGTTTCTTCTGTAGATGGTATAGGTTTTTTAGCTTCGACAACAAATTTATTTGACTGCGGCTGTGCTGTAAATTCGAATTCTAGCAGACGACTATTAGCAAACTAAGTCTTCATTTGTCTTGCCTCTATATAAAATTACCTTCTTTGGCTTCCACTTTAACAGGTTTGGGCACAGGATACTCTGATTTTCCTTTTAAATCCATAACACGAACTCTACAGGAAAAACAAGTTTAGAAAACTTTTCTTCGTTACGAAAAAAGGTTGAATTTACTTTTCTTTTTTGCCTTTCATTTTCGATTCTAATTTTAACTTTCGTTTCAGCATGTTACGTTCACGAGCTGATAAACCAGCCATGTTAATTTCAGCTACAGCGGGTGTAAGAGTAGTTGAAGTGGAGGGTGATGGTGAAGGGCTTTTGGACGATTTATTTTGTTGAGCTTTTACTTGTTTGGTATCTAGATCTATTTCGTCTACAAGATCAACTATAGCAAAAATATATAAGCTCCCAAATTTCAAACGATTACAATAAAAAAAAACAAAATACCATCCATAAATTGACTGGCAAGACCTAGACGTTCTTTAAGGTTACGCCTTTGAAGTTCCAAACGTTCTTGTGGGGTCATATCCGAAAAGTCAATATCATATTCTTTTCCAGCAGAACCCAATAAAAGTTTGCCATGTTGAAGTACGGAGGCTAAGTCAAATTGGGCAAATTGAAGTTTGTGTAAGTCTTGTTCTTCATCGTCATCCATGAAATCTTGGCTGGAAGGATCCCAAGTAGGTACATTTGAAGCAATCGCCTCAAGTGCTTGACCCGCAGCCCAACGTGTATCCCATGCTTTACTTCTTAAATGTACAACAACTCTTGATAATAAATTGTATAACTCTCCTGGATGTTGCTTTTGAATTTCACCGAGTTGTTGCGCAGCGGTTCGTCTAACAGCTGTAGTTGATCCAGTGTCTAGAAGAAGGACCAATCGATCAAGTCTGTTTCGCCCAGGTTAATTAAAATGAAACCAATTAATATTTCTTCTCAACATTTTACCTTGTGGCCATATTACAAGAAAAAGTGGCTTTTTAATAATATATATATATTTTTTTTTTTTGCCTCTCTCAAAATAATAAATTGCAGGAATAACAGAAAGGGACTTTATACCTTTTGGAGAAACCAGAAAAAAACAAGATAAAATCGACGTCACCTTGCGAAATACTTCGTCTTTTTCTCTCTTACGTTTCCAATGTGAAAATGTGGCACACTGAAGTTACGCTTCAATACATGTTCTCACAGTTCAGGTCCCCCATTTACCTATCAAATTTAAGTAAACTTTACCAGGGACGCGAAAAAGAGGACGAAAGTAAAGTTCACTGAGGGCAAAAGTAAAAAGGGTACATCACGCCAATGCCATTTTTACCTCGAGGAGTAAAGTGTTCCTGGTCAAAAATTTTAGGATTAACGTCGTTGCCACAGGAATTGCTAAAAATCAAAGATGATTTCATGTTTCCAATATATAAGTACGTTAAATGTTGGCTTCATTTCTAAACGACCTTAGTTATCTGGTAACTTCAGTTATGATTTTCACTCTATTTTTTGTGTACATTTATAAAGCCATATAAGACGCACTCATCCTAAGTCAGAGGGATACGGTATAAATATCGCCGGTCTGCTTCCATCATATAAATTAGAATATTTGACCGAGGGATTTTTGTTTTAAGTGTTCTTTTCCATAATAACATAAGCCTCATATTCCTATTATTCGTTTTTAAAAGCTGCAAACCAGTCAATGCCTATCAGCACTACCGCTTATAATTTAACCCTTGAGTAAGATAAAAACGGATATCGGTGGATGTAAGAAGCTATTAAAGCTTATTGTTAACACCATTTACATACGACTTCAAATGATAGCTTTTACAAAAGATATCATTTCGAGTAATATTTGAGCCTTACAATACATCGGGTGCTTGCTTCATTAACCGCAAGGGTAAAAATATTCACACATGATGGATAATCTTAAAACAAGGCTTTTCAAATATCCGCTTTTCATAAGAATCTGAACAGAGAAAAAGTAGCTCTCATCATCCCACAGATTATTTGGAAAATGAATATAAACCTCTACTTAGAATGGGAAATCGACTCTTTTTATATGCTTGTTCATACAAATATTTTCTGATAATGCTAAATAAACAATACTTTAAATTTATTACTAATCATTGTAAATAAAAGACACTATTTTGTGGGGGTGCTATCTGAGGAAGGACAAGCCTTTCCATGTGCCCAGGTTAAAAATACATTTGCCAAGATTAGGTGGACAAAGTATCCTAAACCGTACGATGGGTCACAAAATACACGTAAAAGCAATCCTGCTTGGCATTCGCGAGTAGCACGATTTACTTTAAAACGTGGCTTTTATTTTTCCACGTTTTTGTCTTTAATTCTTCTTTTCAAAAATGAATTTCACCAAAGTATTAAAGACTTTCTACAGTGAATACAATTGTACGAAGCAAAACTATAGCTTCTGCCGTGGCTGTGGCGTAGACGTCTCTCAATTCAATCATGACAGCTCCTGTCCGTATAATTAATAATGTACACCTACTGTAAATACATTTTCAAAAACAATATTTAGCAAATCCGCTTTAGATCATCTTTTTTAAATAAGCACTTATAACTACTCATAACCTTATTTTGTAAATAAACACTTTTTGTACATTCTAAATCTGGACAATTTAGCTTCAAATTATGTTGTTATATCCAATGTTTGCTCTGTTAGTTACTATGTTCTGACGTAAACGTGGTAAGTCTAGATATACATTATGCTATCCCAGATTTTCCACGGTAAGCAGTGGCGTGTAAGTCCTTTTAAGTCAGCATATTAATTATTATTCTTTGTTTAATACGTATTACAGGGCTCTGTCATATAATTAGACTTCAAGTTTTATTGTGATTAAAAACTTTAGCCTACGGTTTTTAAAAAAAGTTGGTTTTTTTTTTTTAGAGAAAGCAAAACTTACTGCCAGAGACTGACTTACCTTTTTTGGACGAAACAAAATGGAGATTCAGATGGTCGCTTTCAAATTGACAAAAAAATAAATAAACACAAGCAAATTCAAGAGTGATCATTTATCATCTTTTTGTTACACATTTGGGCCTTGGTGAGATTCCGATTTAGTTATTATATTATTTTCTTGTTTCCTTTTTAAGATTAATATTTGAATGTAGGATCCATAATTCAACTAAACTTGGGATGACCTACAAATGAAATTTTAGTTTTCAGGCAGTTCAGAAGAGAGGATTTATTTTACCTGTAGTTATTTTTAAGCTGTCACCAATGACAGTGTAGCAACCACATCGGAGGTGGCGCTTTGTCTTAAGACATTTAGACGCCTATTACCACCCCAAATGGAGGTAGCAAGTGAACATATTTTTTTATGCCAAGGTGTCTCAGTTCCAAAAAATATCATAAACGAATAGAGTGCAGTCTTCGGTAATAGGCTTTTCTTGAGATTTAGTGATAATTTACTGTAGTGACCACTGCGAATTTTTCTTTCTCGTACAGGTCATCAAGACTTGCACCTGATGGGTCTTTTATTAATTGATGGTAAAAAGTATTATAAACAAAATTTGGTAGAGTCAGAATATAGCTTTTGATAGTTCGATGCCGAACTAAGCATTTACATTGGTTTTTGATGAATATCAATCAATTTGAAGAAATACAATGCCAATTGTCAAGTATCTTGGATTGTTAAGGTAATATAATAACAATTAAATCCGTTATGTTAATAATAAAAAGTTTTCAGATGTCAAAATACTGCATGTGCCACTCAGGGCAGAAGCAAATTTTGGAATAGAGATCAAGCAGCTGTTCTAAACTTTAAACACATCTTATTCAATCTCAGGGAAGTAGGTGAACGCCCTGTGCTCTTTTCTCGTAAAAACAAACAAACTTAGTAATTTTTCCACCAAAGTTATCGCTTTGGCAATCTCACTCAGGTAAATGTCTGAACAATAATTTTGGCTTGTATGACATGTCTGGGGTGGCAAGTCACAAAGAAAAATTAGTTACCGGCTCTCCCGGAGATCTTTGCATAGCTATTCTAGCTTGCATGAGATTTTCAGATAAGTTAAACCTTGAACACATTATGTCAGTAAAA
>JAEPRD010000304.1:0-18437 GCA_016758985.1 Mucor saturninus | reverse complement strand
TAATTTTCTATTCGTCCGAAAAAAAAAAGCTCAATAGTCTGAACTTTTTTTTTATTGGTCTGAATTTATTTTTGCATCTGTCCGAAATTAATTCTAATTTGTCTGAATTCATAGTGTAAATACTGTAATATCGATCTACTCTCACCATAATGTGAAAAAAAAAAAACTCCCCTTTCCAACATAATACGCTCAAAGCTTTTACTGCTCGTTTTTCATAAAAGGTGAGGGGGGGGGGGACGTCTGCATAAACCCTCTACTCAGCAGTCATGATGCTCTCTGGGATTCATGGGCCCAAACCCTACCTTTTTTTTTATTAAAAGGAGGTCCCCTAAAGAAAAACGTGTTTCATCATGACAGGTTTACCTTATTGGTTGTCTCTACCCTTTCGAAACACATTTCACTGTAAAAAAAAAAAAAAAAAAAAATACACAAATGGGCCTTTTCTCACTGCCTTTTTTTTTTTTAACGGGTAGGGTTCAACTGATAGTGAGCCATATAAATAAAAGAGTGATAGAGTAATGTGAGTGACATTATCAACAGATACACATAATAATCAATAATTGCATAATCATTATTAATTTAAATAAACCAATACTACAAGCTCACAGCAACGCCCCTTCCCCCTTTATTTTTTGGACGAGCTACATAATGCGGATAAAGAAATCAAAAAGGGGTAAGAGGGAATTGATGTGCTGCTGCTACTGCTACTACTACTGCAAAAAAAGATGCTATTCTTTATGGTATGTTTATTTCTTTATTTTACAATATATATACTCTTTTTATTGTCCTTCAATCCATGTATATATACTCCTCCACATGAACAGTCATCTTAAAAAGTACACAACAGTCTAACTTATTGGCAAAAAATGAAACTCACACTCAGTCGGACACTTTACTTGATTTCTTTGTCAAGCCTATTTGCCTCTTTATGCACGGCTGATACACACGGAGAACTCGATGAATGTCGAAAGGCATGCTCCGACTTTATCCCACAAATACAAAAGTTTGCACATGGAGAGGCTCACCCACGAGAAGAGTATGAAAATGTGATCAAGTATGCTTGGACCACCTGTCAATACAAGTGTTATAAATGTGCATTGAATGATGGTATACGTGTCATGAAGGGTCTCTCCGGTATCTTTGACACCTTGAAAAAGGAACCGCCTTACGATCAAAAGTATACAAATTCATTGACTCGGACGTTGGAGAACACGACCTCCGATTGTTACAACCGATGGGATGCTGCGAATCAAGCTGGTGATACCACATCCATATTTTTATAGATTTATTAAATAAAATATCGTTATTATAAGAGCCTTTTGACTAGTGATACAATCAAAATAGGGGAGCTGCATAGTATATATACTGGCATTTAAAAGCACCTTAATAAAACATCTCTCTTCCCTTTTTCGCTTCTAAATGAGATTGAATGGATTAGTAGGCGTTATGTCAAGTCTTTGGATGATGGTCTATGCTTCTACCTCAAAAGAAGACTACGAGGTGTGTCATCGTGCTTGTAGCACGGATTTTCTGCCACAGATCAGTGGACTGGTATCCCGTGAGCGTGTTTACTCTGACTTTGAAGGCTTGCTTCCTTCGTGGTCCACATGTCAATACCGATGCTATCGATGTCGTATCCCCGGTGCTAATCTCGCAATGAAAAATTTTAAAAAGATGTTTGATGAAAATCGACAGAATGCGCCTCGTGTGATTGTAGATATTGCTCGCTTTCAATGGAGCATCACGCGTAGCTTGGAAGATACTTGTTATACACCTTGGCGTGCTGCTATTCGGTCAAATGATACCGTCTCCACATTTTAATTTTACTTTTTACCGCTACTCAATTAAATTTTATATATTACTTGTTTAAAAGGAAGGATTTTTCTTTGTCATTTATTTTTTGAATGCAGCATGATTGTGCAAAAAAGGTGTGGTGAGATGAAATCAATTTTATTATGCTCTAAATAATATACATGTATATAGATAATGCAGCTTATTTACCTTCATTGTTATCAATTTCTTTAACAATCGCACTCCCTCATTTAGATTCCCCTCCCACCAAGAAAACAATGAAACTCGTACATTTATATCTATTATTATCCATGTTCATAATGGACCTCATTATAATATTGGTTCATAGCGAGCCAAGTTGGGAATGGACGGTATGAAATGAAAGAAATAATGAAGCAGGAATTGAGACTAACTATGATCATTGGACCGAGGACGCATCAGACCAAAAACACTGCATCTACATTTTATTTATATATTCAAAAAAAATTTTTTTTATGCCTCCCATCCCCCCCGTGTCATTGTTGTCGCGATGGGTTTTTTTCGTAAAAAAAAAAAGGGTGTCTCTTTGTACCCCCCCATTCTTAAATGATATCAATTGTAAATGTTCAGCTACTATCAAATGTTTAATTGTAACATGTTAATAAAGAGGTCTGTCTTTTTTACAGGTATATAAATGCACAAGTTTTTGTGTGTGTGTATCTACTTTTTATAACTGACCTCCACCACCTGTTTCTTGGCAACGCAAAAAAAAAAAAAAAAAAATCACTTTCTTTAACGATGATAGACCTTTTTCTCGCTTACACTATTTTCCCAACCGTATCCTTGGGGGTATTTGTTGTCTATCGTGCTACTCAGTCTTTAGGTAAATTGCTCGGTGGACGCAAAGAAGAAAAAGAACCCGAAATCGACAAAAGGAGTCCCAATTGTTTTGCGGCACTGTATAAAGAACATGAACAGGGGCAGTTCAATTCTGTTCAAGAAGACTTTGAAAATGCTTCCCATTCACTTGCCGGAGAGAATGGTGTTATAGATGCAAATGATAACCAGAGTTCTTCCTCGGACTACCATGATACGACAACCCCATCTGAATCAGACTCTACAGACGTTCACACTATAGACATAACACCACCCGTAGATACGGAATGCATTCATAAGGCCTATGCTGAGATTGTAGAGGCGCAAAAGTATCTTGAACAATTGATGGTTCGATTCGCTCATATCATTCCTCACATGGAGAGTCAACCTCAAGTGGCGAGTCTCCCTCACACCGTCGCTCCTCCTACAGTCAATCAACCCACATCTCATCAAAACGAACGAGCCGATACGTTTTTACAGGAGAAACCTGAAGAAGTGGACAATATGACTTTACCTCAATTAGTGTATAGCCATCCCTCTGTTTGTTATTACAGGATCAATCGACAGCTTCAGGAGGATAGAATAGCCGAGATTGACGGTGAAGTGGATACCGGAGATAATCAAAACCCCCTTTATACACCCATTTATCTGGACGATGGAGAAGAGGAGGAAAGAGGATGGCTCACACTTCCAAGTTATGCACAACATCTCTCCATCTTGGGCTTTGATTCGAGAATATTTCGATTGCCTTTACTTGAGAAAGAGTTTAAAGCGGAAATGGCGATTGCAACGTATTTTGCCAACAAGGAAAATACACAGGCCAAATTGACGCGTCCATGGACCACGGAGGGAGAACCCCACTTTTCACGCTATATCGATATCTCACCTCAGGATCTCCATTGCTTTCATCTCATTAATTTGGCGCTTTTGAGAATGGTGTCTGATAGTTATGCCAAAGGAGAGATGCGAGATTATGTTAGTTTATTTGACAAAAAGTTGGGAAGCGGGTAAGTTCTCCACTGACCCAAACAACGAAAGCTCACATTCTTTTTCTTATAGTATGAATGGTCAAGTTTGGTTGGGAGAGTTCAAGGATGAAAGCATTTATGCGGACCATGTCGCTGTCAAGAGCCTATCTTCTTACCAACCGCACAGTATTTTTGACGCGTACTTGATAGTCCAAGAAGCATACGTGATGACACGGCATCCTCATCGAAATATCATCCGAGGTATCAAGGTCTTTTGTAGCCAATCTGGACAACCGACCATTGCCATGGAATTGATGGACTGCTCCTTGTTTGAATTTATTAATCTGCATTATGTTCTACGTGGTGTACCTAAAAAAATCCCCGTAGACATTGTGGTCTACATCTTTCATAACGTAAAGTAGTCCCTTTTATATTTTTACGTTCTATTTTTTTTTTTCTAACTAACTAAAAATAATTGTTACAGATTGTAAATGGCCTGGGACATCTTCTTGATGTATTTGGTCTGTTCCATGGTGATATCAAGCCCGAGAATATCTTGATGCATGAGAATGGATCAATCAAGATTTCTGACTTTGGTCTGTGTAAGCGTGCTGGTAGAAGACATCCAGGTGGTACTGGTACCACGATGGTATATATATATATATATATAAAATTTTGAAAGATTTTAGCATTCTCCCGCCCCCCTCATTTATCTTTCTATTTTTTGATAGTATATGGCACCTGAAGTTGCATCCAAGATCGTCAATTGTTACGAAAAGTCCGATATATGGTCCTTGGGAATTCTCATGCTCTTCTTACTGGATATCACGCCCCCTTATTATCACCAATTTACCTTTGCCACGGAAACAGAAAAAAAGCGATATTTGGCAGAAGGCACCTTTAATTATGAGCCGACAAGAGAGATTCATGCCAAATTTAAAAGTCTGATAGCACTTATGTTTATTCTTGATCCAGCTCAACGTATTGGTCTTTCTGAATTGAAAAGTGTAAGTTCCCTCCCCCCCCCCTCCCTCGCGCACGATGCGTGTTTATCTAGTTACTCACCACTGAAATTTTTTTATGTTATAGGATCTGGAAGTGCTTATTCGAGCCAAGACGATTCCTTGTTGTACTCAAGATCAGTTTAGTGATTATTACCGTATGCGCACCTCTGGAAGTGAATAAAGCCCCCTTAAAAAAAAAATTAACTTTTTAGTAGGGTAGTACAAATGATGTAATACTCTTTCGCGACTCTATTTAAAAAAAAGTAAAATAAAAAAAAATCGATTCTTTTCTTTTTTATTTTGTTTCTAAAATAAAAATGTCCTATACGAAAAGTAATAATTTTTTGGGGCAGTAGCAACAATAGCAAAAATATGAAAATAATCATGCTAACAAAAAAAAAAAAACATTTTTAATTGTTTGCTTTAGAACACACTTTTGCTCCACTTCCTCATACGAGTCGTGGCGAATCTATTAAACTTGATGCAGACCCCAAGGGAAAATCCTTTACTTATACCAACGGAAAATCCGTTTTCATCCGAGATTTGCAGGTAAAAAAAAAAAGCATCATTATCCAAACGCGCCTCAATAAAGAGACTAAAGGTATTTTTGGCTAGAACCCTTCTATTGCAACCGAATATGTAGGTCATAAGGCCCAAACAACCGTTGCTCGTTTCAGTCCAAGTGGTTACTACATTGCATCTGGAGGTACAAAAAAAAAAAAAAAAAAAAAGAAGAAAAAAATAGAGTTGGTTGTTGACATTACTTGTAGATGTCCAAGGTAACATTCGTATTTGGGACACTGTGAATGAGGAACACATTTTAAAGAACGAGATTCGACCCATCTCTGGCAAGATGAGCGATATTGCCTGGGACAGTGAGAGCAAACGACTGATTGGTGTAGGTGAAGGCAAAGAAAGTTTCGGTCATGCCTTTTCATTTGATACTTTATCCTCGGTAGGTGAAATCACGGGTCATTCCAAGATCATCAATAGTGTCAGTATCCGTCAACAACGTCCGTTCAAGGCCGTCACGGCCTCCGACGATATGACCGTGGCCTTTTTGACGGGCGTACCTTTCAAATACGTCAAGACCATTGCCGATCATACGCGATTTGTGCACGCTGTTCAGTTCTCCCCGAACGGTGATTTCTTTGCAAGCGCTGCGGCGGATGGTAAGATGTTTTTATATGACGGTAAAACCGGTGACAAAATCGACGAGTTGACCACCGCTGAAAATACGCATACTGCTGGTATCTTTTCTATCGCTTGGTCACCTGACAGCACCCACATTTTATCTTCTTCGGCGGATTGTACTGCCAAGATTTGGGACGTTCATGCCAAGACCGTGGTCAAGTAAGTGTGGGATGATGGGCTTAGCCCTTCATTTTTTTTTTTTTTTTGTGTAAAAGAATTAACCTTTTTTTGCTTAGTACTTTTGAGATTAATTCGGCTGTAAACACAGTAGATAATCAACAAGTGGGTAATTTATGGTCCGGTGAGCATTTGCTTACGTCTTCCTTATCTGGCGAATTCAGTTACCTTGACAAGAACAGTGGCAAGGTCTCTCGTCATATTGATGGTCACAGTAAAGCCATCACGGCACTTGCGATCTCTGAAGAGAACACCTTTTTCACAGGTTCTTATGACGGTCGTGTCTTTGATTGGAAGTATGGTGCGGAGGGAGATGAGACAAGTGCTGAACGTATCGATGGTGACGGCCACAAGAACCAGGTGACGGCCATTGCTTCCAAGGACAATGATCTCTTGTCCGTTGCGATGGATGATACCATGCGTCATGGATCTGTCAGTGATTGTAAGTTCAGTGAGAAGATCATCTCTACCGGATCTCTCCCCTCGTCTCTCGCTGTATCGGATAATAAGACAACGGTGGTTGCTACAAATGAAAGTGTGTTGGTTTACAATGATCAACTCCAAAAGATGGGTGAGCTTGAACATCCTGGATTTACGCCTTCTGCTGTAGATATCAGCCCTGATGGTAAAACTGTGTATGTTGGTGGTCAGGTACGTTTTTTTTTTTTTTTTTTTTTTTGGTATAGAAAAAAGGAGGAGGAGAGATACTCATGATTTGAATAGGATAACAAGGTCCGCGTATATGAATTAAGCAGCGGTCAATTAACACATGTGGGCGACTTGGACCGAAATCTCGGCAACATTAGTGCGTTGGCAGTGCATCCTGAATTGAAGCTGATTGCGGTAGGCGATAGTGTAGGCAAGATTTTTGTGTATGATACGGAGAGTAAGGAACCCGTGATTCAAAAATGGGTCTTCCATACCAGTCGTATCACGTCTTTGGATTGGTCCCGATGTGGCGGTTATTTGGTCAGTGGAAGTATTGATACCAATGTGTATGTTTGGAACCGAGAGGTACCTACCAAGAAGGTGGTGATCAAGAATGCTCATGTGGATGCTGTCAATAGTGTCAAATTTTTAAAGAATACCACCACACTCACGGTTGTCTCTGTAGGACAAGATGCTGCAGTACGTGTTTGGGATATCGCCTTTTAGTTTTTTTTTTTTTTTTTTTAGTCACCCCGCGTTTCCTTAAATAAATAAATAAAAAAAAAAACGCCACTTTTTCCTCCTCTTCTTTTTTTTTTTCCACTGTCAAAATAAAATGAGCATGTCCAACAAACGATCGCGAGACAAGGAAGTAGGAGAAACCTCCAACAAGAGACAGACCACGCTTACAAGTATGTTTAAACCTGTGACAGCTACCAAAGCAACGACGGGTGGAGAAACCCACGTCGAGTCATTGCAAGTAGCTACCAAAGATCCTCGTCGATTGTTCAAGGGCGTCAATGAAGAAACCTTGTCGTTATTGGAATTGGAATTGAATACCATGAATTATGAATGGTTGAAAGCACTTGCTCCCGAACTTGTCAAACCTTCCTTTTTAAAGGTAGCCCCCCCCCCCCCTCTCCCGACCCACCATCTAAAATATAACACTTTTTTTATCTAGTTGAAAAAGTTCTTGAAAGCGGAAAGGGATGCTAAAAAGACAATTTTTCCTCCTTGTAAGTATCGGGACTTACTTTTAGGGTGGGGCTAATAAGTAATATATGTAGTGGAACAGATTTACAGTTGGTCAAACTATACTCCCGCATCCAAAGTAGAAGTTGTCATTCTCGGTCAAGGTACAACAAAGAGAGACTCCCTAACAACTGACATTGGGGTTCACATTTTTACATGATTAGATCCTTATCACGATAATAATCAAGCGCATGGACTTTGCTTTTCCGTGGTGAAAGGAGTGCGAACCCCACCTTCTTTAGTCAACATGTATAAAGCACTCAAGATTGATTATCCTGATTTCGTGACACCGAACCATGGCTATTTAGAGAACTGGGCTAAACAAGGGGTTCTTATGTTGAATACCAGTTTAAGTGTAGAAGCGCATAAAGCAGGAAGTCATGCAAAGCAAGGATGGGAAGAACTGACAGGTAAAAAAAAAAAAAAAAAAAAAAAAAAAAAAGGCGCATAATTTGTTTGTTTGTTTGAAATATATATTAAAACCCCTTTCGTAGATGCTATTATTAAATACATTAACGAGAGAAAGTGTAATGTGGTCTTTATGCTTTGGGGTGCCCATGCACAAAAAAAGGGTTCTACCATTAACCAAAAGGTAAGAAGAATGTTATGGGAGACTTATAGTAATGATTGACGTATTTTTTTAAACAGAAACATCTTGTGTTGAAGAGTGTACATCCTTCACCGCTTTCAGCCCATCGTGGATTTTTTGAATGTGGTCACTTCAAAAAGGCAAACGAATATTTGAAGGAGCATGGTAATAAAACCATTGACTGGAATAATTTATAAATGCTCCATTTTTATTTGAATAAAAAAAGAAAAAAAAGAAAAAAAAAAAAAAACGGAATATACATATAAATTATAATACAGAAATGGTTTTTTAAATGTCAAACAAGGCATCTTTTCCCCCAAAGTCTTGTTTGCATAAGGGACATCTACGGTTTAATATCAACCATTCCTTAATACAAGCTCTGTGAAAATGATGTTTGCACCACAGTCGTGAGAGCATATCTCCACCTTCGTACGTTGAAAGACAAATGACGCACACCTGATCCTGAACATCCCGAATTTCCATCATCTCGTATACCGGCTCACTTTCACAAGGGGGTTCCATCAGACCCAAATACAACCATAGTTTATCCAACATCCCTGACCTCCGTAGTTGTCCCTCCCCTTTAGCAATAGGGTCGATTGTGATATGACAATCGTCCTCCAGCATCACAAATCCTTCATTGTCCACAGCTGTCTTTTGTTGCTGTGTCCGCTGGAATTGGTACGTTGGAATCAACCCAATTTCTTCTGTTGTAGCTCCACCCATATACACTCCATCATCTACATGCAATAGTCTCATACCGACTAAAACTCCCCCCTAGTAAGTCATCATTTTTGTTATATTTTTTTTTTTTTTTTTTTTTTTTTTACCTAGCACACACGGCAGACAGAAAATCACGGATGTGCACAGAAATACGGGAACGGATAGCATGAAATAACCATATATGGTTAGCACCAGTGAGAGATAATAAAGCGGGACTGCCGTATCCGAACAAGTAGAAGAAGAAAAGAGCATGTAGTTTCCAATTATAAACCATAATACAGCAAATAAATCTAAGCCAGATTTCGCTCTAATAATAGTCCCATAAGAATTATTTTTTTCTTATATAAATAATCATGACGAACCTATCAATCCATAGTCGCAAGACATTTTCATCAAAGGGGTCATCATGTAAAGCGGGTATTGGAGGTTGCTGAACGGGAGTCATCAATGTCGGATATTGTTGCTGGTGACGATGATTTATAGGGGTGGGTAAGGCGGGAGGAGGTACCGATAATGGACGGTTGCGTTCACTCATGGCATAGGCCTCTGCCAACTCTGACCTGACACTGGTACGTGGCGATATCATCACGGTCGACCTGCGACGTGGAGGGATTAAATGGGTATAGATGACAATGGGTGCGGTGAGAACCAATCGAACAATGTAGACAGTCACAAACCATCGTAGTGGTTTATCACAGTACATCTCCCACGATATGAATAAGACAGCGATACTAGCCATGACCTGGATGATGAGTAAAGTCATGGAAAAGCCCAATAATAATTTCGATGACCTTGAACTTCTGCGCCAATTTAATATGAAGTGGGTAAACCAGTGTGTGCGCACTCTTCGTGAGGTGGGTGCTGTACTTCTGCTGAAATTGACGGCGTTGGAAGCCGAATTCGAGAGGATTTGGGGTAGAGCAGGTCGTGTTGAAGAAGAAGAAGAGGAAGAAGAGAAGGACACGTTGGAAAGATGGCGATGACTTAATCTTGTTGAAGGCATTTCTAATTACAGCTCAACAAAAAAGACTCAACAACCGACATGTAACAAGTGTGGTTATGCAACAAAAAGAAAAGAAAGAGCCAATGCAATAGTTGTACCCTCTTCTGTGTAAAAAAATAAGAAAAAAAGAAAAAGAGAAAGAAAATAAATATATAAAAAAATGGCACTTGTGAATTATTTGAGGGGAGCCGTATTCGTATTTTATTGTTACATCAGTTTTTTTTTTTTTTAATCGATAAAGTACTTGAGAGGCTCTTCACGAGACCAGATGGCAGTGCCTTCAGTAAGGATAGAGTAAAAATCAACATTTCCCTCAGGAGCCTTGAAAACTCTAGAGAGCAATTTAGTTATTGGTAGGCTGTTATTTTTTACTTTTTATTTACCTGACATGAATATACTTTTCGTCACCCAAATCAATCTTGCCAAAATAGTTGGTTCCGTAAGCAAGTTCTTCAGTGGCATATTCCACAAGCTTATAACAGTCAATACGTTTTAAATCATCCAACTCATGGAGACCGTGAACATTGTCTAAATGGTTAAGCTAATAATATCCAGGGTCAGTCACTGGCTTAGCAACCAAAAAAAAAAAAAAAAAAGTTCTTCCTCCACCCTTTGATTGTATTACCTCGTGAAGCTATACCATACGTCATTAGTAAAGCTGTTCGTTTTCTTTTTTTAAATGGAAATAACATACCTTATCAACAACTTGTTCCTTTACTTGATGAAATACCTACAACATCATTTAAACTCTCCCTCTCTTTCCTTTGCATTCTTTCCTCAGACTTACTTCCTTGGCCTCATCATCAACAGGGCGAACAGGTCCCATAGCATTATTGTTTACGTCAGACATGTAAGAAAATTTAAATTTAAAAGAAAAAGAGTAAAGAAGAAGAAAAAAAGAAAAAGGGAAAATCTCGAGATTTGGTTTTTAAAAAACATCTTGGTGATTTCGTGTTACTCTTTCCATTCTTAAATGAAAGACCTTTTTTAAAGTTCACCGTCACGCATAACAAAAGTCCCCACCCAGTTTTCTTCTTAAACGGCAAAGGAAAGAGTACTTTACCATCATTTGATATGCAATACATCTTTTTTTTTTTTTTTTTTTTTTTTTTTTTTTTTTTTTACTGCTGTAACATATCGGAATACAACTAACTTCACGAAACTCACGATAAAAAAATGAAGCGCGATCTTCTGCATAGAAACTCACGAAATTATCCATTGTAACACAACGAATTTCTTTTTATCCTGCTTAAAAGTCTAAACAAATAGGACCATCATGAACAAAAGGCTTTATTAGGACAAAAGATCGAAAAGATAGAGAGAAAGAAAGAGACAGACAGGGGAAGCTCATTTATCATACTTTTTTTAAAAAGGAAACAGGATTTGCTTGTGATTGGCTTATTGCCGCAAAGGGAAAAAAAAAAAAGTATGAAATCGGAACAGTTGGAGCTTGTCTTGCGGAAGGTAGTATAAATATGTCTGCTGAAAAATTCTATGCAGGCGTCTCAATAAAATGTCTCACTAACGTATATTTCCATCAAATGATTATCCTATAAATGACCTTATTACGTTAAAACAAGACACATTTGCATTGAATTTCACCTTCTGTTGAAATGGTTAGCAGTATGAATTGCTATGAACATTGTTTTGAAATGGAACAACAGGAAGTGTATGGCTGTTACAAGTATCAGCCAATAACAAACCTGTCAAGCATTCACCCTCATCGACAGCCAAAAACACTGCCTTGTACTTTTTTTTTTTTTTTTTGAATAACACTCCCTGACTTCAAGTGTAAATTCGTTTTTTTTTAATGACTAAAGAGGACTTGACCCCCCAAATCTTCTGTATAACTAGCTTTTTAGACATTTCCGCTACGAATATATGAAAGAGAGACTCGTCTAGTCCTTTATTTACTTAGGCTACCGTCGGCTCAGTGACTCGGGAGAACACGTTTTGAAACGCGGATAAAAGGACCTGTTTACTGCAGAACAATCTTAAAGAGAGAGAGATGCTTAAAAGAAGAAAAAGTCTTATTTATGGAGCAAGAGCTGCTTTAAATGTCAGGATCCAAGTAAAAAAGAGTTTTGTTTGCGTATGTTACTGGGGGATGGATTTATTTGTTTGTTCAGTCACCAATCATGTTTGATTCTTCACTTTTTAAATAGAGATAATAGCATCACTTTTTAATTTTCTATCAGTAAGAGCATGTACCTTATATGTATATATCAATTAAATCTATTATCCCCCACGAAGACTTGAAAAGATATAGGTATTCCTACCTGGGGCTCTGCTCATCTTTACCAAATATGATAGTTTAAGGAAAGACCACGTGGATTTAAAAAAGGACAGAGTCGTAGTCATGCTTCTAGCAAATCCAAAGTATTTGTAGGATCCAATCATTTCATCTGTTAAGTTGCATTCAATGTTACTATTTGCAGGAATTATCAAACTTTATTTGAAGGATATTTCGGAGAAAGCAACAGTGATGCACTTTTTACTTGACGCATTTTAAAATGTTTTTAAAAGCTTCACCACAACAAAAAAGACATTCATCAATGCTATCTTTTGCCAGCAACAGAAATTATTTTGATTCTGGAAGTTTTTTTTTTATTTTATCACTGTGGGATGATAAAATGGGTTTAAATTCAAATTCAGCATGTTTAAATGGAAAAAGATACCCTTTTACGGGACGCCATGAAAAGGGAAACGAGATCGGCGACCCGAGGTTTTTTTTTTTTTTTTTTTCTTTTCGAATGAGGCTGGTAAAAAAAAAAAAGAGTATTTTACGAATAAAAAGTCTGGCATATCTTTTATAAACGCATTTACCAAAAATCTATTTTTATCATTCAACACCCCGCCTTCTTTTTTTACGAAAGAAGTTGCCCGAGATCAGTTTTTGGATTGCATCAATTGACAAATCGATATGCAATTCATAAATAATCAAGTGCAGCAACTGTGACCAGTTAATTGATCTTGTTGCTTCTGTAAGAAATAGATAATGAACTCTCACTTCTTTTTTTTTTAAAAAAAATTAAATTAGCTGGCTATAAAGTTTAAATTGTTGTCAAATTGGCTTTATTAAAATAAGCTGTACAAGATCAGTTGAAGAGAAGGGAACGTCTTGTACTCCAATGCAAAGTACAATAGGCTTGGCCTTTTAGGCTTGGCCTTTTAGGCTTGGCCTTTTAGGCTTACACATATAGTTTTGATGTTATAATCACAAGTTTTTTTATTTATTATTGTAGGTGTGGCACCAAATGAAATTGGATATGATACACAAAAAAAGCTTGAGTTTGCTAAAAGACAACCTATAAAAGGGCAAAGGAAAGGTTGTATTTTTTTTTAAGCTTTGGCATAGAATAAGAGGATGTCCAATACGGCGGCGCACCCTTTTGCTCGCGGAGACGTAAACACGTGTACTGTATCCCACTTGGCCTTTTGCCACAGTCAAAAAAAATTTTAATCAGTTAATTACAGTATGGAGACACGCCATATTAAGTTTATTAATACTTTTCATACTTTCGGGTGACATCACATCTATTTATATAAGCTTTTTTTTGTTACACATTTTGGAGCTTTTTTGTTGTAATTGCCCTGAACGCCCTTTTCTCTTTCTTTTTTTTAAACAGCAACTCTCTCCCTTTTTATCTTTACATCACCAATGGCAGAGCAATATCAACCATCTGCACTGGATGTAGGGTCTCCTACTCTGGAAGCACTGTATAACGACTTGGACATGTATATAAATGAATTGAGCGTGTCGTCCAGAACTGACACTCCAACAGAAACCACACTCTCCAAGAGATGTAATAAAGACATTACTCCCTTGAAGCTTGATAAGACACTGGTAAGAAATTATAAAAGAAAAGGTAGTCTTTCTTTTTTTTGTCGAGGTTAAATGTTTCTTGCATTCAGGATGAACAAGATTATGACTTTGATTATTATACGCCAAAAGACGATGAAAGAGATGACGAAGAGGATAGCCCTGGGTACTCACCCGTTTTGGAGAACTATACACGATTCAGTGCAGCGGAAGAAAACTTGATACTTGAGCAACCGACGATAGCTGTTGTGAAGCGCAATTCATCTTCTTCCACTGTGGGTATCAGTCCCTCGGCACCGTGTTCACCTTCCTTTCTGCGAGTAGGCAACAGCAATGGGGATTACTTTCGACAACAGTCATCCAACAAGGACGAATATGTATTCACCACACGATCCAGTTCGTTAAACCGTGCCACCGCTGCCTCATCGGGTAAGCCTATCCTGTCTCCCAAAATGCTTTTTTCAAACCCAACTTCACCTCTTGCCTTGGGCATGTCCACTGTGCATGAATCTTCTTTCGGGGATCTTCACGGGGAAATTCCAAATATCGCCCTCATCTCTTATATCTCCACCATGTTTATTAATGAAGTCGCCACATTGAATCAGCATCGAAAAATATTTTGTACCGAGGAATATCCTCTCAGTTTTAATGGCGAAGAGGCACTTGTATGTTTTTTTTATATATATATTTATCTTAAAAAAGCAGCAGCAACAACATTTATATCGCATCCCCTTTTTTTTTTTTAGGAAATCATCCGGTCATTTTTACCCGAAGGCTTAGGCAAAGCAGTTTATTTAGATATTGCGCAGTGCCTCATGTACTGCAAACCTCCTCTTATTGTCCCAATTGCCTATTCAGAAAAATCCTTCCGAAAAAACAAAGTGTATGACTCGGCTACCGAAATGTACACTTTGGTAGAAGAAACCTTGGATGTAGAAGAAATCCAAGGTATTTATACCCCTTTAACTCAATGTTATTCCATCAGCTGTTTGCCTGGTCAACCCGGTTGTTATTCCGCTTATTGTCCCAACCGTGTTTATCCTCTCAACGGTCATATCATCAAAAAACCTGCCATTTCTATCGTCTCATCCACCTCGCATGACTCTGTAAGTTTTTGAAGTCTGTCACACGGACTTACCCACTAATTTTTATATGTAGGCTATGTCGCGTGCATGGTCAGCCACCGTAGCTAAAGACATTTTAAAGTCTATGCCTTCACACGAAATCAGTCGACAAGAAGCGATTCACGAGCTGATCTATACCGAAGATGACTATGTTCGAGATTTAAAAATTTTAGACGAGGTAAAAAAAAAAAAAAAAAAAAAAAAACCGCATAAAAAAAAAGTGTAGAGGAATTAAGGTTTTAGTGCTTGCCGAGATACTTATTTTTGGGGGTTTGGGCTGTAGGATTTTGCCAAAGAGTTACTAAGATCACAATGTATCGAAGAGTCACGAAAAAAAGAATTCCACGATAAAGTGGTTAATAATTACCAAGAAATTTTAGAGATCCACGACAATCTGTACAAGGAACTGCGTGATCATCAAGCTAACTGTCAATCCTCTAGCCGTATCGGTCTCGTCGATAAGATTGGTGACATCTTCTTGCGTCATATTCATTTGTTCATGGACGCCTATCTCAAATACGGTCCCCAGGTTGTCTTGGCTGAATATACCGCTAAATTAGAAACCGAGAACAATATGGTCTTTAAACACTTTATCAAGACAAAGGAACAATTAGCTCAGTGTCGAAGATTACCTTTCCGTCATTTCATTATCTTACCCGTGACTCGACTCCAGCGTTATTCTCTCTTACTCGACGCCGTTTGGAAAAAGACACCCGAGGAAAACCCAGACAAGGCCTATCTGGCTCAATGCATCGATACCATCAAAAGCATCGCGGCCAAAATGGATGAAGGCACGTTAGCCACCAAGAACCAGCTACGTGTGCTGGAGATTGAAGCCCGAATTCGTTATAAGCCTGATGAACATCACGCCTTGGACCTCCTCAACCCTACTCGTAAATTAATTTTCGAGGGCCCGCTCTCTCGCAAATCTCATTTGGTGGTGGAAACCATCGAACTCCATGTGTTTTTATTCGACCACTTGTTTCTGATGACCAAAGTCAAGAAATCATTGACCAAGGAAGGTGATGTCGAATACATGATCTCCAAACGCCCTATCCCCATGGAGCTTTTACATATGCAGGAAGCCACGGAAGGGTTTTCCATCGGTCTGCGTAACATGAGTAGTACTTACTCTGGTCATTCTTCTCCTACCACCATCCTGCCTTCTTCTCCCTTTGGTGTCAGTTACCCTATCCTTATCCAGCATCTGGGTCGTCATGGGGCTGATTATCTCCTGTACGCTGAAAATGCCGCTTCTCGTATTCAATGGAAAGAAATGGTCGTCAAGGCAAAGGCAACAAATGAAATGGCGGATATCGATAAACGTATCTTTGAAATTCGATCTCTGTCAGATACAACGTTTGGTGGCACTAGTTCCAATATACACAATTACGGTAAAGTGACATGCACAGTTCCCTTTGGTAAGTTTAAATATATTTGTATTTAC
This sequence comes from Mucor saturninus, assembly GCA_016758985.1. Taxonomy (NCBI): domain Eukaryota; kingdom Fungi; phylum Mucoromycota; class Mucoromycetes; order Mucorales; family Mucoraceae; genus Mucor; species Mucor saturninus. Next base: position 2,059 of record JAEPRD010000304.1, on the reverse strand, counting down.
AAAAGAAAAGAGAGAGAGAGAAACAGCATAATAATGCACTTTTTTTTTTTTGGGTTACAGTGGGAGCGACAGGTATTCGAATGATTGCAATTGGTACTCAACAAGGCATTTGGATGGGTATTGAAGGAGACACGAATACGATCAGTCTTGTTTTGGGAATATCGGACGTGCAACAGATCGCTGTATTAGAGGACGAACATATCTTTTTGATCCTGGCAGATAAAACGTTATACGCTTATGCCTTGGATGCACTGGCCTCGAAGGATGCCAAGGATGCTCGAAAGAGTACCGACCGACCTCACCAAAAGATTGCGCAACACATTTCGTTTTTCCATGCGGGTGTCTGTAATAAGCGGACGATTGTGATTGCCATGAAGAAGCGAGGTGTCGATAGTCATTTCAAGGTACTGGAGCCTATCTGTGGCGATTTACGAAATCCCAAAAGTAGCAAGTTCTTTACAAAATCGGGTCTGTTTGGTAAGATCCCTTCGTGGTTCAAATCCTACATGGAGTTTTATATCGGTACGGAATCCTACGCCATGCATTTCTTGAAGGCGCGTGTGGTCGTGGTATGTGCGCGTGGATTCGAGATTATCAATTTGGATGCGTTGAACATGAACCGTAATTTGCCAGATCCCACGAACCCTGATTTTGCATTTGTACAGCAACGAGGGGATGATTTACGTCCGTTGGGGATGTTTCGATGCAAGGAACATTATTTGCTTTGTTATGACGCTTTTGCGTTTATGGTCAATGTGCATGGTAATCTGGTGCGTGAATCGCCCTTGATTGAATGGGAAGGTGTACCTCAATCCGTAGCCTTTTACTATCCTTATGTCGTTGGCTTTGATCCACGATTTATTGAAGTGCGACACGTTGAAACTGTAAGTGGGATCCCCATTAAAAAAAAAAAGTAGTATATTAATCACCAGAGGGATGTTTTCATTTGTGTAGGGCGAATTGATTCAGGTATTGGCAGGTACTCATATGCGTTGTTTGCAATTCATTCATCAGACCTTTGCTCCCGTCATTCATGGTTGTATGGCGCATCCTTTTAAACCCGACTTTCAATATGTCTTTCAACTCATGGGTACATTTGAACCACCTCTTTAAATTATTTTAACGTCCCCCCTCCCCCTTCTTTTTTATTATTATTATTATTACTATCATCTTTTTTTTTTATCATTATTGTTTATACTCTTACTACTAATACTAACTACAAAACTTATCTGGCTGGTTCCTTTTATTACAATTTTCTCATTTTTTTAAAACAGAAAGGAAAATAAATTCCAATTTTTTTTTTATGGTCTGTCCAATCTAAGAAAAATGTTATTACGTCGATTGACATGCCCAAAAACATGTTGAATTCATAGGATGATCGATTTTTGGTTTATCCCCCCCCCAAGATGTGCTTTACTATCAGTTTACATACTACGACTGATAGATAACTACCGAATTGGCTTAGGGGGCAAATGCTTTTAAGTAGATGCCAAGGCCACTCAAAATTATAACGTCTGGTCTAAAGCAAGAGATAAAAAGCCAACATAAACTTATGATAAAAAAAGACAAAAGAGGAATTGTTAAAACTTGTAATATTAAGGTACCCCAACATGTTTTGTATTTCAAAAAACAAAGCTTTTTATTCAAAGATAGTTACCATCAGATTCTACACTATTATTGAACAAAGAAAAATACAGCTGACAATTGTAACATTTTTGCTCCGCACATCTGCTGTATTTAACTTGTCAGGTTTGTCTACTTTTTAAGACCATGCACGATTTCTCATTATTTGAGTATGAGATCCGGCCTCATCCATAAAAGTTCTTTTAGTCGTATTGCAACAGCTCAAACAATGCAAGATAGAAACTCGACACGGGGGGGCATGTCTGGGGGTGGAGAATAAATCGTAAATATTATAATTTTTTTTTTTTTTTTTTTTTTTGAATTTAATATATTGACTTACCGAACTATCAACATATGTTTACGATATGGATGATTGGGGGTCTGTTGCAGGTCTTTGGAATCTACTTGGACGTAAGTTGTTGTTTTTTTGCATGAA
>JAEPRD010000303.1:0-18444 GCA_016758985.1 Mucor saturninus | reverse complement strand
ATTCTAAAATCTCACCTTGAAAAAAATAGCGATATGCTGAAATCATCTGACATGACTTTTGATGATTTTCTTGATATATTTGGATGTAGTGTAGATGATTACATTTATGGGGTTCAGTCTACTTTGATTCTTAATTTCATCTAACTGATACACATCGCCAGTTCTTGGACAAGTAATTTTACCACCTGACTTTGCAGCCATTTCTTGTAAAGCCTGACAGAAAAGAGAAAAAAAAAGAATGTGAATACTATGGCTACAAGTGGAATATATATCTTACGTTCAGACTATAGACTCTTCCATTTGGTAAAAGCATTGGCTGATTATCTTCATTCATAATTTTACCACTGATACGACACACAATGGTAGAGTTCACATGATGACTGAGCGGTAGTTTCTCTGCTAAACTACCCAACGTGGTATTGTCGCAGATGGGACAGTTTACATTTTGGTTTTCATGTTCATAACATTGAGGTGTCTTGAGCGCTGACAAACCCGCCTGCAGTGTAATGGATAATAGCGGATGTGACGTAAGTGAGCAAAGAGAGTAGTTATCAGCTCTAAACTGATCAATGAGTTCCAACCAGCGCTTAGGATCATATAAATCCTGTAAAAAAAAAAGTCAGTACATAAAGATGTATATGCAAAAAGAATGAGAAAAGTCCTACTTTGTAAGGAAGACATGTGGTATTGCTCTTAAAAGCAAATAAACCCATGACTTGACTAAACTTTTTGGCATCCGTAGGCTCTAAAGGAGCTAGGTATTTTCGAGCATATGGGATTGCCTCCAGCGTGTTTTCTGCTCTGATCAATTCAATCAGCTCTTGTATTCTCAAATTAAATTCCAACGTACTCTAAATAAGAGAGAGAGAGCATCAATACAGAGCGTCAAGTTGTTATAAGCTGATAAAAGATTTACCTTCATTTTTCGAAGACTCGATTTGTTCTCACTGCACCAAGCAAGACATTCCTTGCAACTATGATTTCTAAGGGATTCCTCGATTTTCTCAGATTGCGCAAACAACTGAATATCTACCATGTCCTTTTTTATAAGTATTTTTAGTCATCGTCATTTTGCCACTACTTTCATTATAAAGTGTCATTTTTGTTTTACTTCAATACCGCCTTCAGCTGCTACTGTAGATGCTGTTGCTGTCATGCCTTCCCGAAGTAAATAATCCACGATCACTCTATCCAATCTCGTCTTGCTCCAAGCTATAAACTCTGGCGCCTTGGGTGATGTGATATTTTCAATCTCACGCAAGTTTTGAATACGTTTTTCGATTCTATCCGAGTGTCCTAACTCTTCCTCCCTTGTTTTTTGCAACTAGAGTTTGGTTAAACCCTGTTTATCAATATAAATAAAGGATTTACCTTGTCTGTCAACTTTTCCACTTGTTTTAGTAATTCGTCCACTTTAAGAGATGCTTTCTCGGGTGTTATACTGGTATCTCTGACACATCGCTCAATTTTATCATGTATAGAAGCTAATTCTTTTTCAAGGTAACGATGTTGAGATCGGAATGATTTGCGAAGTTGCTCGTAAGGAACCTACCCATAAAAAAAAAATAAGGCGAATTGTTCCGATAAAAAAAAAACGTGAATACATGAATCTGGGCCACTTTATGGTGGGGGTAGAAGACTTTCTTGATAAAACTAACCTTGATGAGAGAAGGTTCCAGCTCAATAATTTGGTCGGGTTTGATGGTATTCATTACGTCTTTATATATATATTTAATGGTTGGGGGAAAAAAATAAAAGCAAAGGGAATATGTGGAAAATAAATAAATAACTCCACGTAACACCTGCCTCTCTCTCTTTTTTTTTTTTTTTTTCTACAGTGCAAGCCAATCACAAAGCGTGAAACTCATAAGCAACAGGATGTTGAACCTTAAAAGGCGAACATTTTATCGGATGTAACTCATTTAAAAGATCATTCTTGAACTGGTCACTGACAATCTATGCCTAAAAAAAATAGCGGACCCTGATAAAAGTACAGCCTTTCATGCATAGTCCTTGATCATCACTTGACGTTCCTGCGGTAGAGATTGTGGCCTGGCTAGTGTAATTTACTCTACTTTATTGATGGAATGATGTTCTATTGCTGCACATTTAGTAGTCTCTCTCTCGTGCGCCAAGACACTATGTTGTTTATATTTTTAAGCACGCCTATTCATTACCGGTAATTCACCCAAAATCTTGCTGGCTAAATCGTTTTTTCTGCAATCGATACATATTTTATTTGATAGGTAATCCCAGCATCATCATTGGATAAAATAAAAAAGTTACTAAAAATGGGGAAGAGGGGAATATTTATGGACTAGATAGTGACAATATAACCCAAAATGTCTGATAAACTCAATAATCCCAAGAGTTGGTGTGTTTCCGGTTCAATGACTACCAATCTATACACTCTCTTTTTGCGTATCGCTTTAAAAATAGAGTTTAAGGTGTCGTTCATGGTACACGTGCTGACACCAGGATAATCCTGATCCCACATCCCCATAAAGAAAAATCAATAAAAACTCCTCCCATACATAGATGGACAACTTTATCCGTCCACTTCCTTTTTTTTTTTTTTTTTTTTTTACCTTTGGTCTTGATTTAATAGCTTCTCGTACAGGTAGATCCAAATTACTGTATTTCTCAGACCTCACCAAGCTCTACACACACGTACACACACGCACACACACACACACACAAAAGTATATGAAAATCTTTTTTTTTTGCGCAGGTAACATCACATCTACAGACTTACCATGACATCCACTGTATCGTAAATATTCAGAACAGTCCCGTCTTCATCAATGACAGGTACCGCGCTAATGTTCTCACGAGCAAACATGGTAATGATTTCAATGACGGGTGTTTCCATGGTTGCCGTAGCTACTTGCGTGCCATAGGTTCCGATCTTTAGTTCAGATAACGGTATTCTTAGCAACTCAGTATTTTTGAACTACAACAAAAAAGATAAGATAACAAAAAAATAAAAAAAACGGAACATTCTTTGGGTTGCTTACGTTATTCGCCACGAATTTTAGTAATCGATATTGAGTGATGACACTAATGATTTCCCTATTTTCAATGACGAGAGGGATGCGGTGTGCTCTGGTCTCGGACATGAGGATGGCAGCGTCGTATAAGGTAGCCATGGGATGGATGGCGCCCTTTTGCTGCTTCACCCATATTTCGTGATGCTTGTCCTTAAGTTCGGATATCTGGATCGTCTCGATTTCATGATAGGAGGACGAATGGCTGTAGTAATAGTATTGAATCAGGTTGATGAAATCACTGACAGTCAACATACCGGCATATTCTAACGTTTCGTTGGACCAGAGAGGTGCAGATACAATACCTTTTCATAGTTAAAAGAAGAGTAAGGAAAAAAACGGAAGAGAGGAGGAGGGAGTATATTAAGAGTAAGGGGAGGGAAAAGTGTACCATTCTGTATTAACATGGACAGGGCTTTTTTAACTCGAAGCTGTGTATCAAATACAACAAGGCGAAAACTTATCGGTAAAACATCATAACAGGTATGTTCTTTTAAGAATTCGTTCATACACATATATAAAAATGAAAATAAAAATAGAAAAAGAGAAATAAACAAGACCCCCAACAAGTTTAAAGTTTTATGAATCATGCAGCACCAGCACTTTTTTTTTACGTGTGTCCCTTTTAGCGTAGGTTTGTGACTTGCGAATATTTAATCAAAAGAAATCCAACCCCAATTATTTTTTTTTACTTTTTTACTTTTCTCTTTTTTTTCATAAATACAAAAATGTTGCGCACTAGTTTTAATATTGTTCAACGCCGTAGTTTCTTTAATACGAGCCGTGTGATGATTGCTGAGGGTGATTCTATCCCCAACATTGAAGTTCAACTCAAGTCTCCCGGAGAGACTGTAAAGACGCTTGATTTATTCAAGAACAAAAAGGCTGTCTTGTTCGGTAAGATAAGATAAAATACGTGATATCCATCTATAACTTACACTTTTTTTTGGTTGTGTAGGTGTTCCCGGTGCTTTCACACCTGGTTGCAGCAAGACACATTTACCTGGTTATGTCAAGGAAGCCGCCAATTTAAAGTCCAAGGGAGTTGACTTGGTTGCGTGTGTGGCTGTCAATGACGCGTTTGTTATGTCTGAATGGGGTAAGGCACATAATGCTGAAGGATCTGTCACTTTATTAGCCGATTCCAAGGGTGAATTAGCCAAGGCCATGGAGCTTGATTTTGACGCTACAGGTGCATTGGGTAACCATCGTTTCAAGCGATTCGCTGCTATTCTTGATAATGGCAAGGTCACTAAGTTATTTGTTGAACCTGATACCACTGGTCTTAATGTCAGCTTGGTCGAGAATGTCGTCAAGAGTTTATAATCGCCGTCATAAAATCTAAATAAAACTCCTCTCCCTTTTTTTTTTTTTGTGTTGTGCTACAAAAAATGATGATTAGCGTCAAAAAGTATTTATATACATTTTTTCCTCCTTTTTCGTCTATTTTTTATATTTTTTTATTTTTTATTAATTATTATATGGAATCATGTGGATAAAGCATAGAAAATTGTCATTAGGCCTTGTGTTTATATTTACAGCAAGTCTCCTAATTTCGTGTTATTATATCTATGACAAACAAAGTAATACGATGCGTAATTATGACGAACAATATTTAGCATATCTACCCCATTCTGGACTTTCAAATCAAAGAATCGAACTAGCCAACGCTATATTACTAGCAGCCATACTAAAACGCACCCTCATCGTCCCACCTGCATTCCTGGGAAGTGTGGTGGGATGGATGCCCATGGAGCAATTACTTGATCATCTGAGTTGGTTGACAACACCCAAAGATTTTGACTCATTATGTCAACGACCCACACCTGGCGACTTGCATAGTTATACACAAAGAAGCAAATGTGCTGAATACAACCAATTTGCTGCTATACCTTGGAGTCAACTTCATGACTTTTCCTCACTCGAACCGCATGTAAAGATACGTTTTCATGATACCGTCTCCTTTGAAAAATTGCAGGCTGACTTGGGCGTCACAGACGACGAAACCTATGTTCACCGTGACGACCATTTATACGACTGGAGACTCTATGAAGACATTGAGGAGGCGAATAGAATATTAGCCAATGGATCCAACTTTGTTGACTCCTTTACCGATAGAAAATTCTACAAGATTTTCACACCTTCAGATTGGCAGAATAAAAAACAAAGGTTACTTCATTTAGGGGGTATTTTTGGCTCTACAAGAATGAATATGGTCAAACCAAAACACATTCAGTTACAAAAGATGATTTCGGAGACACTTCATTACAGATTGGATACACCTCTGGGAGAGACGGTGGCGGGGATTGTGGAGCATTTGGGTGGTAAAGCAACGTTTAATGGGATTCACTTTCGACTGCGAGATGTTCCCTTTAAGAAATATGCTCTCGATAATCTTCATGCATTTGAACGTAATATGTCGATTGCCACAGGTACCCCTGTACCACCTTTACCGCCGTATGATGAATTTGGCGTGCTTACATCCTTACCGAAACCCCCTCCTTTACCTCAGGATACGATTCCTCTAAAACCGCAAACAGACTTGACATTACCGCCATGGGTCAATGTCTGTGAGAATGTGTCACCCCATATCAATAAATCAATGGAACACGTAGGATGGAGGGCGGTTGTCTACATAGCAACAGACCACCGAGATCTTCGCGCAGAAAATAGTCGACTGCTGGAATGGTTTGATTATTTCCCCTGCACCTTGACCCTCAATGATATACCAAAAGAATTATTAGATCCGCTGGATGAACTCCATTGCATGTTTAACCCATCCAAGTCATTGAAAAACTATCTTATTCCACTGGTGGATGCCATGGTCGTTGCTCATGCAAGAAGAATATTCACCACACCCAGATCCACCTTTTCCAAATACATTGGAGAATTGAACGAGGCTTGGGTACTGAAAGAACAAGGCTATACCTTGGCATCATTCTATACTTATTAAAACCTTCTGTAATAAAAAAATCACACGCATATATAGACAACCCGCCTTCTATTCAGGGCCACTTTTTTTTTTTTTTAATAAATCACAAGCACCCCAAATAAAGAAATACTCCCTACTGGGATGACAGTCTGCATTTGAATTTTTTTTTTTTTCAAAAAAAAAAAAAAAAATGTGGTAACAATGCCTAATGTTCCACCTATTCTATAATAAATGCTCTCCTTTTGTGGGTCCTCTTTATCAGTCGTACAGAGTGAACGGTGTACACAAAAAAATCAGTTTGATTAATTAAAAAGAAAGGGAGCTTTTACATGTCTTTTAAGGGGGGGAAACAAAGCAGTAACCAGGCTCCCGATGATCCCTCCCTCTACTGCTTAATTATTAATTAGTAAATTCATCATTATGATGCCATTGGACATCAGCAATTACATATTATGTACCCTCTAAAGTACAGTGATACAGACTGTAGTCGCAAGAGAAGGGGGGCGGGGCCCTTTATTGAAATAAAAATCATATTCTGGAAAAAAAAAAAAAAAAAGACTTTTCAAGCCCAGGTAGTGGAATTTTTTCTTGAACCCTCGGCATGAAACTGTAAAAAAGGCCGCCCCCACTGTGTTGAAAGACAATCATTTTGTATCGAATTAGAATCATACTCGAATTCTCATACTCTTTTTACAAGAAGGAGGAAAGGGACGCGGATAATCGGTCTTAACGGGAAACAATTGACCCGGGCTTTAATTGACTATCAATTTCCAGAAAATTAATATTTTGCGCCAGACAGACATTCAAATTCAGAGGAGTATAATAAAAGAGATGTTCTGTAAGTATAAATAGTAGTTGGAAAGGGTAAAAAATTCTTTATTTTAAAACGCTGAATTATCAGCATCTCACTCTGTGTGTATATCATGACTATTTTCCGGCAGGATTCTCTTGGTTAGAAATCATTTCCGAGATATTCTTCTGTAATAGACTCCAATCCTCGGGTTTAGGTGTAGCCATCTTTTTTAAAAAAGTAATAGAAGTTTTTAGTCACACAGAATCAAGATACTCTTTCTTTCTTTAATACCTCTCCAATGTCATAGACATAGACATGACCATCACTAGAACCGATGGCAGTTTTTCTACCTTCTTTATCCCAAGCAATTTTGTTGAGGGCCTTGCCGGATCCAACTTGAGTACTGACAAATGGCTCTTCCGTATCCGCATTCAGGTTCCATAAATCAAATTGACCAGTGCCATCCACAGTACCAAATAACGCAGGATGCGAGGGAGACCATTTGACATCATAGACATAGTCATCAGCATGCTCAAATGAATAAAGAGGAGGCATGGCTGCTGGTTGAGTAGATGTTTTGGAAATAGACTAAATATAAAAAAGGGGAATGTGAACAAAAAAAAACTCTGATATAATCATGTGTTTTGTAACTTTTTACCTTTGCTCTCCAGAGTTTGACAGTCCAATCAACCGAAGAAGTCAAGTATAAATCTGAAAAGTCAACAGGTCCATGTAAAGGATGGAAATTTAATCCGGTCACCATACCATGATGACCACGGTACGTATCATATTGATTAATACCTGCTTTACTGTTCGAAATAAAATAAAAAAAGTATTCAGTTTTTTGGTGATTTGTTTCATGTAGTGTGTGTGTAGTACGAATTAATAAAAAAAAAAAATTTACCTTCCAGCACGGTCATATCGATTCGCTTGATAAATATTACCTTCTTCTGTGCCTGCCCAAAAGGCGGTTGTCTCGTTGTCAGGGAAACCCATACAGGTGACAGACACTTCATCAGTTTTGTTATGAGCAGGATGAAGTAATTCCAAGTAATCTTGAGGTTGGGCCAACATATCCAATTGCCATGAACAAACAAACCCATCTGTACTGGCCGAGATTAAATTATGGGCATTTTGGGTACCGACCATTTCAATAGAATAGACAGGATGGGTGTGACCACCGGCAGACAAGGGTGTCTTTAAGACAGGTAATGATTTAGCACGGGTATCCCACAAAACAATTTGACCTGAATAGGTACCACCGATAATGTAGTTGGGATGGAATTTACTAAACATCACACTAAGTACATCAGACTACAGATAAATAATAAACAATGGAAGGATGTGAGTTCTCAAGAGAATGAACAAATGTAAACCTCCTTTTTTATTTACCTGAGAATGAAAAACGAATTCAGGACGATCCAATAAATGCTCGTTCCAGACAAGGGCTACACCATCAGGTTCATTGGGAGCAAGAGGGTTCTTGTTGTAAGAAGAAACTACCAACTCTGGGTACTAAAGAAAAAAGGTTTTAGTTCTAAAATCCCTTTCTATGGAACATGGAAACGGGGAAAAGCTTATTTTACTTTAAGAGACCAATTGACATCAGTGACAGATCTGTTTTTACACCACTTTTCGTCCCAGAATTCACAAACAAATTTGACGTGCTTTCCAGAATTCTCGTCACTTTTTTAGGGTACAAAAATTCTTATACTTTTAAAAATGCATTGCAAGTACACTATTTTTCACTTTTTTTTTTTTTACCTTTCAACATCGATGCCAAGCGTATAATCTTTCATGAAATCATACTTTTCATTAAGAGCTCTTTCAACGAGCTTGGAAGAATTATCAACAAATTCAGCAAACTCTTGAGATTTCTGGATGACTTTACTTTCCTCTTCCGTAAGTTCTAAAACATTTTTTAGTTGTTGTCCCTAAATTTTTTTTTTTTTTTTTGGTTCCTGAATAATAAAAAAAAGTTTAATTTTTACCTCTGATTTCTTCTTGTTTTTCTTGTTCAGCTCTCTTGATTTCTTCTTCAAGTTGTGCCATCTTAATCTTTTCCTTTAGCTCGAATTCTTCCATGATTTGCTTTCTAATCTCTTCCTCCGAAATCTCGGGTGCTTCCATAGATCCATCCGTAGTTTGGATTTCCTTACTATATACCACATGTTCCTATAATCAAAAAGAAAAGAAAAGTTGAATACCCTGTTGCTTTTTTGCTGCTGCTGCAAATGCATGTAGTTTCAAATCAATTTGTTCTTACAAGTGGGGGAATATCTGCAACAAAAGCTTGCGATTCAGTTAATTCTGCAACGTAGTGAGGTGTTGATTGCGTAGGTTGAGATGACATGGAAAGCATAGAGAGTCTGGCCTCATTACTATATTACATTTACAGAAAGAAGAAAAAATTAAAATAAGGGAGGGGGAAGGTCTCCCAATGGGTGAGTAAAATGGCTTCATCTTACGTGCTGATGGGTGTTCCGGGTGATGAGTATCCAAAATTAGCAGAAGTAGGACGTGAATTAGAAAAATCGGATCCAGCATCTGAACCACGATCACTACCTGCTTGTGTAGTTGTGTTGGGAGTTGAAGGACGTTCACCCAGAACTAAAGCAACAAGGTCGTCAATAGCCTTTCTGTCTCTTCCCGTATTCGAGTTTGCTGTTGTTGTCTGTTTAAAACCGCCCCCCTTTTTTAGTAAAATAGAGAAACCCTAAATAAGAACAAACTTACAGAAGAGGATTGAGTAGATTGACTTTCAAGCAAAGCTCTTCTTTCTTCTCGAGCACGTCTAAGCTCTGCTAATTTTTGTCGCTTCTTTTCTAATTCTTCCTTTCTGCGATCCATTTTATATTAAAAATAAAGATTAAAAAAGAAAAAGAGAGAGTTAGAAAGCTTTGATGTGTAATAGAACTGGTTTTCAAATAATAAAAAAAAAAAATCGTCTTATTTGGGATTATAACCCCCACCCTCCAATCAACTCGTGACGTACTTTAACTGCACATAACTCTTTTGTTTGCATGAAAAGAAGGCTTATGTAAGTGTTTTAGCCTCATGATTGCCTCTATATTTTACAGTGCGGAAAAGAACCCTTTACCAGAATTTTTAATTGGTCAGCTGGTGGTAAAAGACAAGTGGGAAGGGAGAGGGCGGAGAACGCGCTTAACAAAAAAAAAAAGGGTGTCAGGAAAAAAAAAAAGATTCCCGTCTTTAACTCTTAACAATGTGGTTACTATATTCATTAAAGAAAGTGCCTGACATTGGCTTCGTCGAACAGTGCGTTTCAAGACTTCGACCTCATCAATCCTATGTCATTTGTCGAAAAGGTACCAGCAGTTTACACAGCAGGAAAAAGCGGATCGCTCACATGTTTTTTTTTATAAAGATAAATACGATTCAATTTTCACAGCTACTATCGAGACAGATCTTTACCCTTTACCTGAAGTTGTAATACCGATTTATATATAGACACACACAAAAAAAATGCATTGACTTCCTCCATTAGGTGGATCCACGGTCGAAACCAATAATACGTCTAACACAAACAAAATCAAATCGATTTGAAGCAGTTGTCAGCGACAATACCTTTAAGGGATCCTACTATTTACATGACTGTGACGTTATTCGTATCATTAACAAAGAAGTTCGATTTCGGTAAGTCTGTGAACCACACAAACCCGACCCCTCTCTTAATTATGTTTATTATACAGAATTCGATGGGAAGATATGATGGTATTTAAAGATGGTCCGACCGACGATGATTTTGAGGAAATGGTCGATGAAGCCGCTGTCTTTGGTACGGAATAATACATGCAGAAGAAGAAAAGTATTTTGGGAGAGGTGAAAAACTTATACACACATTTGTAGGCTTCCATCTCATCACAGAGTGGCACAAGAACGTCACTCATGTTTGGATATCAGAGGAACCCACAGAAGAAATCAGCACGCATTTACTCAGAGCCCTGATGGAACAAAAGTACATCGTCACCAAAGATTGGCTGGTAAAAGATTTCCTGACAAGCACAGATCGACGTTTTTTATCAGGTGAAGTGTACGACACCATCAAACCTGTGGTATGGGAAAATTTCGGTCCTCTGAAACGACGGGTGGAATTAACCTTGAATGATCGTCGCTTGTCCTTGTTTAATAAAATGCGGTTTATCGCGTTCGATAGTCAGCAATATAAGCGTTTGGCTCCCTTGGTATCCTTGGGAGGAGGAAAAGTAGTCTATCATGATTTATCTTCACAAAATGAGTTCAAGTTCAATCCGAATTTCATCTTGATTGCTCCACCTGAACAAAAACGCAGAAAAGTACAACGATGGGAGATCCTGAAAGAAAGAATTGACAGAAAGTAATAATCACCTTTCTTTATATATATCATCATCCGTATTCATCTCTCTCTTTTCAATAGATATAGTGATATAAGAGCGATCGAAGATGTGGAAATAGGGTTTGCTATCATCTACTGCTCAACAGATTACATGTGTAATCCTCACGCCTCTTTGGATTCCCTCGATCTCAATAGCGTAGACACTGTCACACCTTCCACAAATACTGATCAAGATGACAATCGTAGCCCAGAACGCCATCATCAGGCATCAGAAAATAACATGGAGTACAGAAAAGGTAAAAACAAATCAGATCATCCAACATGTGCTGTACAAGCAAATACATCACGGGTTACAGAACCTTATGTTTCATCCTCATCATCTGTCGCTCCCTTGTTTACAACTTCAAAAAAGCCTTCATCGGAAGCAAATCATATATCTCCGGTAAATCCTACATCTACCTCTACACCTCCAGCAGATCCTACACCTCCTACACCCGTAGCAAAACCTGCCCCTCCACCTTCAGTAAAACCTACACCTCCTACACTCGCAGCAAAGCCTACACCTCCACCTTCAGTAAAACCTAATTTTACGTCTCCAGCAGTCAACGCCCCATCTCCGACAAATCCTGCATCTTCATCTGTTGCATCTCCAGTAAATCACACGTCTCCTATCGGCAGTTTGTCCCCCGTTGGCCACATGTCGCCCATAGAAGCCATATCACCCATGTACGACGTGGATGAGGATATACCTTTACCTTCGCTCCATAATTTCTTTGATGATTTCGTGGGTCCGCTCAAGGCAAGACCTCCTCCCAAGAGACAGACGGTAGAAGCATCCAGCGCCAAGGATCTCGGTCCTACCACACAGAATTCAACCAGGACTGATTCGGCGCCCAAAACGCCCGAACCGATTTCACCTCGTACATCTTCTATTACTGATACCAGCTCTACGATTGCTGCGACTACTGATCGTAGCTCAATTGCTGATCGTAGCCCTATCGCTGACCGCAGCTCTACCACGGACTACGATTTAAAGACCGGGAATAGCTCCGAAATGAATCATAGTACTACTGTTGATGAACATGGCTCTACAAGGAACCGTGATCCTGTACCTGATACTAATTCCACCGTTGTGGATACAGCTCCCTTTCCCGATTCTCAGGATTCTGTTACAGTAGTTGATCAACCAAATGATTTTTATAGGACGGACACTTCCTCGCGCAACAGAGAAGTCAGCCCACAGCCAGAGACCTCCACCGCCTCCAATCGGCTCAGGGATTTCTCAGCTAATGTTAATGTTTCCAGTTCTTTGCGCAACAGAGAAAGCAGCCCGCAACCCGAGAGCTCCACCGTCTCCAATCGGTTTAAGGACCTCTCTGTTGACTCCAGCATATCTGGTTCCTCTTCTAATAAAGCCAACGCACCTCTCGAAAGAACATTGAGCCGTTCAAGCGGAACGAATAGGCTTGCAGAATTCTCGTCTAGTTCCGATCATGCTAGTGTTTTATACAGTAGACCAACCAGGGCACGTGGGGAACAATCCTTGTTGTCCCAAATGGTGGGTCAATCGAGAAAGCGAAAAGATCTATTGGGTGATTTTATGAACTATGATGATGATACGACCCATGAGCCAGAAGAAGAGATTTCGTCCAAGATACGATATTCAAATGTTGTTTATGCATCGCTTGTAGTCGATCCACCTTCCCATACCCCTTCTCCTCAAGGAACGTCTGGCGGTGTGAATTATAAAGTGTTCAAGAAGGTAAGTTTCATGATTTATTTTAAATATTAGATGATCCGCCCAACTTTTGTTAATATATGATTAGAGACGACATAATAATGATGAAGAGATGGTGAGAATTGTTCCGATGGTTACTAGCGAGCAACGACACCAAGAACAAAGTAATATGATATAAAACTAAATATGTTTAAGAAAAAAGGGACTAATGATATTATACATTAATAGTACGAGATAATCAGCCTGGACAATCCTCAAGAACGGACAGAAATACAGGCATGTTGGAAGAGGATCATTCTGATATTGACCCTCTTCTTCTTATTCCGACGGCAAGAAGAGCATACCGTTAAGCAAAAGAAACAAACAGGAAAACTTACTACTACTGCGAATTAATAAAGTATGCATCTGTTGTTTATTTATTATTATTTGATTCCATTTGAACCACAGTCTTTTTTATTGTCTGTTGGCTCTTTTGTATTTGCGCTTTATCTTGCACTTTTTGCACATGCAGGTACCGTTACTCAGATCGGTCTCTGAATCAGTGGAACTGACTGCAATCTTTCTCTTTCTTGGCTTCTTTACAGAAGACTTTGCATCGCTACTACTAGTACTACTACTACTGGATGTGGATGACTTCCCACTACTACTATCACTACTACTACCTGGAGGGAGTTGTGGTATATACTCCGTGGACCGCAAAGCCTCTGCCACATTTTGATAAATATTTGGTTCAGCCGCACCTAGTTTTTGGATTTCTCTGTACAACTTTTGGCCCAATTTGGGACGCGTATGTCTTGTTTGTAAATAAACCCATTCGGCATTTGTTAATGAGCAGAAATTTTGCGTGACAGCGGCTGTCAGATCCAAATTCATCACCACGTGTGCCCACCCTCCAGGTACAAAAATCGTTTCGCCCGGCTTTTGTAATACCTCAATCATGCCTAATTTCTCTCCCAAGGTACGCACATCGTCGTTGCTTTCTCTCGTCTTAAATTTAGGATAGACTTGATCGAACCATGATACACCTTCATGATCGTAAGGTTTCATGGGTGGGTCGTAAAGTGCTTTAGGTGTGGCTGGAGGAAATAAACACCAACGCTTATGACCACGAATCAGTGAATTCCAGGCAGATGTACCTAAGGGGTCTTTATGGATACTAATAAAAGAATCAATACTGCAATCTTATTCAATGAGAGCCATGATAATTTACCCTGTCCCGCTACGTGCACCACCAAGTACGAGCCATCTGTAGGGTGGTCTTCTAGCTCCTGTCAACTTGAATAAATCCTCATTAAAATATTTTGGTATCTTGTAATCGTCCAATAAACTGCCTTGTTTCTTTTTGCTGCTACTGTTTCTCTTTTTATAAAATCCGCTGTCAAAAATATAGAGTGGTGAATCGTCCTTTAGACCTTCGTTCTGAGAATAATACAGGAAATGCTTCATCTTCATATAAACGTTGTTGTTGTTATCATCATCACCGACCTTGAATAAATGAGAGCCATAATTCTCAATTAAATACTAGATTGTAGAAAAAAAACAAAAAAAAATTAACGTATGATCAATGAAATGGGATTTGTTCTCCGTACCTCGTCCGTCCAATGTTTATTGGCTTTCCACTCATCCGTGACATGGGTGATCACAACAGGTATATTTTTGGCTTCAAATCTCTCTACGAACTCTCGTTTTGACACTGCACGATAATCAATTCTGGTAAGTGTGTCTACATAGGGATCAATCCAGTAATCGTTTTGGTAGAACTTGTGCTTTTGCCATTTAAATATATCCAATTCTACAGAGGGTCCAAAAAAGTAAGTTCATATCCAGCCCAATTATTTTTTTTTTTTTTTTTTTATATAAACACAAACCTGAACGAACTTTCAATTTGACTCTTTTGATCTTACTGTCGTATCTTGAAGACTTTGATGACTTGTACTTCTTTAACTCTGTCTTGGACGACATTTTTTTTTTTTTTTTTTTTTTTTTTTTTGCGCAACCCAAAAAAAAATAAACGGTTGTGGGAAAGAAAGGAAAGAAATTGGTTGTCCTCGGACCACAATATAATTTAAACACGGAATTTTAAAGGCAGAAAAAAAAAAGGTATGGCATTCTCTTTTTGTTTTTTATTTATTTATTTCGAAGAAAATAGTATATTATGACTGAAATTACAAGTAGAATTTACTAAAGAGAAAAGCAGTGTTAATAGCAATTCATGTTGACAATCAACCCATGTGACGTTACCTGCTTCATGGCAACCTTCTTACCCTTACGGTCAAGGATAGCAACACGGCTCTTATCCAACTTGAGGTTGGTGATGACAACCTTGGAGGGAGAGATACCGATAGGAGCAGTGGCACCGTTGACCTTCTCGCGAGAGACACGGTCAATGTGAATGACCCACTTCTTACGGTAAACTTGGACAACCTTACCTTCACGGCCCTTGTAAGTGCCGCGAACAACCATGACTTCGTCATCCTTGCGAACGGGAATAGCACGGGTCTATGAACACACACACACACAATATCAACATTCGCGTTCGACCTTCCAATCCGATCACATCCGTTACTTACATTGTATTTTTCCTTGAGTTCCTTGGACAAAGGAGCACTCATGATCTTACGACGAACATCGGAGGTGGCAGAGAAGTGAGCCTTTCTGCTCTTTCTGCGAGAGGAGCTAACATCTATCAAAACAGTTTAATTGACAATGTCCACGGGACAGCCATTAAAAAAAAAAAAAAAAAAAAAAAAAAAAAAAAAAAAGTTCAAGAAATGTTGAAATGTCGAAATGATCATCCAGATCCTCTCTTATCCATTTGAATTCCATTGAATTTCTCGACTTTTTTTTTCCTTCTTCTTCTGTCTACTTGTTTAAAATCATACCAGCACTAAACTTCATTGTATAAGACGTTGGTGCACGGAAAGGAGGATCCCATTACACTCCCAAAAAATGCTCCATTAGAGTTCATCCCCAGCTAAAACTTGACTGTGGCTTTGAAAAAAAAAGTGTAAAAGAATCCTTCAAATTGCTTTCTTTGGTCAGAATAACATCTAGAAGCTTTGCTCTGGCCCGGAGTTCTTCTACAAATAGCTCTAGTTTCTCATGCAAACGGTGTAAAAAAAGTTTATTATTAAAAGTGTGTGTGTATAAGTAAACATCAGTATCTTCTCTGGAACTTCATATCCAACTCAACAGGCCCAACTATACCATAACCACCAGTAATCAGTCCGTTTTTGTGAATAGACCTCTCTGGCGTGGACCAAGTATATTTACGTACTATTGATTTAATATCTTATTAGCTTCACTGGACAGAAATACAAACAAAGCACATCAAAAAAAATCTTACACAACATGGAGAGCATGACACGCTGTTGGCACATACTAAAATTCATGCCGATGCATTTTCTTGTACCATTTCCAAAAGGGAGCCAAGCCGGTCCCTCACCAGTCTTACCTTCATCTTCAGAAAATCTCTCAGGGTCAAAGACGCTGGCATTTTTCCAGTATGCTTCGTTATGTTGGATATCAACAATATTGACAGTCAGCTTAGTTCCCTTGGGAATAAACGTGCCTGAAATCTCTGTGTCTTTGTTTGCAATGCGAGTCAAAACACGGACTGCGGGTCCATTGATACGTAATGTTTCCTTGATCACCATGTTGACATAGGTCATTTTTTTGGTATCTTCAACAGTGGGTATCACATTGGCTGGAGTGTCGCCCAAAATCGCGATAACTTCTTCCCTTGCCTTTTGTTGCACTTCCTAAATTATACGTGAGTGTTAATAGTCAGTGTTTATTTGAGATTATTGCATGTTATGGAATCAATGAAACGTACAGGGTTTTCGGCTAGATAATGTATTGCATATGCTAATGCATTTGCTGTAGTATCGTGTCCTATGTAGCAAAAGAAGTATGTTATTTTTTGTTACGTTCAAACGCTAAGAATTAGGTTATATCTTACCCGCCACAAAGAACATGCACAAATTACTCTGTAGATGTGTTAATATAATACAACAGCTAATTTAATTTGTTAGTAAAGTTTACCTTTAATTCGGCATCAGTCATGACACCTTCCCCATTTTCACCACCTTCCATCATAACATCTAACAAGTCTCTTTCATTGTCTTCTATTATGACATCCGCACTCTCCATCTTTAATTTCTTTTTGTTACGAATGACATCGTCCATCATATCCAAAAAAACATCCAATTCTTTATGAACTTTCTGACGTTCAGGGAACATCCAGATAAGCTCATTATCAAGTTTTGGGTACATGAAAAATGCAACATTGCGCAATCCTTTTTGAATAGCATTGTATCTTTTCACCCACTCATTGTCATGATTTTTAATGGCATCAAAATCAAAGCCTATTTAAGAGCCGTTAACATCGCCTTCCCCTCCCCCCTAGAGTCGATCGATTCATTTCTTTGTACTAACCGAAACCCGCTTTTCCAATGACGTCTAAAGTCCATCTTTCCAATAGATCGGTGATGTCAACTGTCTCCTCCATTTGATCCATGACGTCAAACATATCCTGAATTAAATTACCAAACATTTTTACGGGCAAAGAACGACGGAAGGCAGGGTTGGCAACCATTCGAAGCGATTTCCAATGCGAGCCATTTGTCATGAAAATATTTGGTCCGCTTGAAAACCTATACTGCAAAGTCCCTTCGGTTTCCAAAAAGTTGGCCTTGACAAATATGTCTGCCATCATTTACAATGTTTAGCCCTTTAAATATTCAAATAATCTCTTTTTCTTTGAAAAAAAACAAGCTCTCGCTTACCGTGCTTTAATAATACACGTTTGGCTTCTTTTGAATCTGTTACTTGTAGCTCCCATCCAGTCGCCCCTAATTCCTATATTAAGTCTAATTAAATTATACGGTTTTTTTATACTCAACAAAGAATAAGCAATCCGAACCATAAATAAACTGGTACCCTTTTCAGTGAGCGGAAGGTGGACTCGGTAGGCTCGATCCCAATGAGACTCATTTGTAATTAATGATTTGAGTACACTAAAGTAACCAATATACGGGATATGTCGAAGGTTTTTGGGAGGTTTAAATAATCTATCGTGAATAAAATATATAGCATACAATGTAACCGCAATGCTAATAGATAAAGCCTGGTTCCTTTTGGTCATCCGGGGCACAATCTCATTGTTATACAATAATACAACATTTTCCAATGGTAGTTTTAAAAATGAGTTTTGCACAAGATACATAAATCTTTAAAAATAAAAATATAAAGGGAGAAAACAAGATGAAGATCGACGCATACAGGCGATAACCTCCTTGTATTTTATATCAATCCTTACAGACCGATCAAGCCCGCCGCATGACCTGATTGGCTTTTTTTCGAAGCATAAGAATTAAGCTTTTGTTTGTTTGCATGATAGATTCAGGTTACATCTCACCTAAAATGCAACTTTAAAATTATGACGAAGAACAAAGGCCGTCTCCAATTCATAAAATACTGCAAAAAGGCATGATACACAGAGTTTTCGGTGATAAACACTGTCAATTTTCGCGTGAAGACAGGTCGATCACGTTCCCACATCATTGCTTTTAGAGTCGCGATGCTCTTGCTCTGGAG
>JAEPRD010000302.1:0-18458 GCA_016758985.1 Mucor saturninus | reverse complement strand
AGAGTTGTGCAATATAAAAAGGATCAATTATTTTCATAGCAGCAGAGTTCTTTTAGTCTATTTTTACCTCGAATAAAGATATACTTTTATCTCATTACTTTTCTATTGTAATATTTTGTCAAATACCGCACCTACGGTACAACAATCTACAACATGGAATGTAAATATCCTAGTCGACTATATTAAGGAACATCTTTCACCAACGACATGTCTCAATCTTGATCAACTGCAATTGAAAACAATTTTATTACTGTGCATAGCAACCATGTAGCGTCCAAGATCTGACATTGGTCGACTTCAATATCGTGATATTACTTTAACGCAGGATGGAACAACTTCAAATATTCGTATTCATGCAGGAACGCCAAAGGAAAGCCAAGTAAAATCTATTACATTGGGAACTATTGAAGATGAAGAATTATGCCCGGTGAAGACGACATATCAATTCGTTACAAGGACAACTAGCAAGAGGAAAAACTTACCTGAAGAGCATACCTTATTCCTAGCGTATATCGATTCCGATACACAAGCGGCCACTTCAATAAAACCAACTACTGTGGCAAACTGGGTTAAATCGGCCATGAAATTGGCGGGAATTGACACAAAAGCATACCAAGCACACTCTGTACGGGCAGCAGCAAGCACAAAAGCAGTGGAACTCGGTCACTCCATACAAGACGTAAAAAAACATGCAAACTGGAGTTTAAACTCTCATACTTTTGAAGACTTCTATTACAAACCGTCATCGCAAACTTCAACTAGCACCACAATAACCAATTCAATTTTTTCTTCTCCGGAGAAACGTATCACATTGGAAGCCGAAGTGGAATCAACTGGAATTCGTTTAGGTACGACAACCAATACCAATGTTGACGAAACGAAGGCTGAAAATATGATACATACCCAACCCTGGTACCGCTTCTTCGGTTAACCAACAATTTTAATAGTAATTACAGTATCATTTGTATTGATCATTATCCCTCCCTGAAAAAAAAAAAAAAAAAAAAAAAAATTGAATAGTACAAATAGCTTAGCTTAGAAGATATAGGGAAGAAAGGGAAAAAATTTATTATTATCAAAAAAGGAAAATAAAGCGTGGCTCAGAGAGCATGTATCACATTTTCAGCCTTCGTTTCGTCAACATTGGTATTTTTCGAAAAACTTTTACCATGTCCATTGACGTTTTTATGAGCGATCTTAATCTTAATGTAGAAGGTGACGACGAGACTGAAGAGCTGTAGGTTCACTTATACCAAAAAAGTGCTGAATCGGCATCTAGTGTTACTGAAAGTGCCATGGAAATAGATAAGGATATTGCTGATGATTTGGAGGTGTTCCCTGATAGTAATGACGAAGACAGTAACAAAAGTTTGGACGAAGAGAGTGCACAAATTGATGAGACTTTAGAAGAAGCACATACTCGTGTAAAGAACTATTGTGATCTTCATTTTAACCAGCCCGAATTTAAGCACGAGGATAAAAAGAAAAGAATTCACATGAAGTATAAAGATGAACAGATTGGAATGTTTATTGACTTGATTGCTGCTGGCTCCGATGTGAAATCAGCCTGTAATTCAACTGGTATCAGATTGCACTCTGGTTATAATTATAGAAAAAAGTATAGAGAAGATCCAGAATTGGGAATCCCTGAAAGAAAGAAACGAGGTCCTAAGGGATCCCGATTCAAATTAAAAGTCAGGCATGCGGACTGGATCATCAAGTACATCGACAAAAGACCTACTGCTGTACTTGCTCAAGTTCTGGAAGATTTGACGAATCATTTTTCGGATGAGAATATTCAGGTGAGTAAGTCAGCATTGCATAGATTTATGAGAGAAAAATGTGCTTTATCTATGAAAAGACTTGAGAAAATACCTGCGAGAAGAAACCACATTGATGTAATCACACAACGTCGAGAGTCGGTAGAGGAGTGGATTGCTAACGAGGATATGAACTTTGAAAAAAACTGCGTGTTCATAGACGAAGCAGGATTTAACATAAATATCACCCGTAACAGAGGTTGGTCAAAGAAAGGCAAGCCTGCGAAAGCTATTGTACCTACCTCTCGCAGCACTTCAATCACTATTTTAGGCGCAATTTCAATTGACGGTGTAATTGACATGTCATTAAGAAAGCCTACCTCAACAACGGGGAGCAAAAAGAGAAAGGTCAATGGCAAAGAAGTTGTCGTAAATGGTAGAGTGGTTACAAGATCATCTCATTTCATGAGCTATCTCAACAGCATGATGGATTGTTTAAATAGAAATGGATTACAAGGCTATTATCTTGTAATGGATAATGCACTGATTCACAAACCAATTGCAATCAGGGCGTTAATAGAAGAAGAGGCTATAAGTGCGTTTACTTGCCTCCATATTCGCCCTTTCTTAATCCAATTGAGGAATTTTGGTCGAAGGTAAAGAGTGGTATCAAAAGAAACCCTTTGGACACAGGCGATCTTTTGACTCCTCGAATTATGGAGTCAATTACAAATGTAACTTTACAGGATTGTCGTGGATGGATTCGACATTCGTTTAGCTTCTTTCCTCGATGTATTGCCATGGAAAAAATGCTTTAAGTTAATGAACAATTATAAAAAAACTACTTGTCTTTTGAAATAATATTGGTATCTTTTTAAAAAATTAGATTGAACTTTTTGAAAAAATAGTGGAGCGCTTTTTGAAAAATTACTGATGCCTTTTTGAAAAATTAGTGACTATTTTTTGAAAATATGGTGGGAAATCCAGTAAGGCAAATATTTGTTATCCGGCAAAAAGCAGTTGGCGCCACCTGAAAATAATTCAATTTTTAAAAAGGAGTTTGGGATCACGAAACGCGACATCGTTACATCGTATCATCACATTTGGAACACTTATTTCTATTTACATTGTTTTATTGAAGTTATAATATTAAGTGTACCTTTTCCATTGATTTGAATTTCATTTGTTGGTTTTATAGACGGTCTTATTAAACTATACATCAATAAAAATAGCATTTTTTTTCTTACAGAAAAGCACGCGATGGTAAAAGTGGGAGAAGAGTAAATTTCCTTATTTGTTACAAAAAAGACATTTTTGTAATGCATATCTTCTCAGCAGATTAAAATTATCCTAAATTTGGGGCTATTATAAAATTAGGCCAAAAATTTGAAACATGTTTAGCTGTAAACAATTATTTTTATATGTCAATTTTTCTAAAAGATGGACATGTACTTAATTATAAACCTGTTTGTATGTTACTCAATTTTTTATTTTAAATGAAGACACTTATAATATAAAGTATAGCTGTTATCTTTGTTCGTTTGATGAAATGTCTCTTGTGATTGTACTAAGAACTCTAATCTCAACTTTCTCAATAATGAAAAATTGCTTCTGTATTCAAAGCGCTTATTCATCTTGTAATGGTTTTAATGGGGACAAACATCTACAGCTTGAATTGTATATAAAACAGTTTATAGTTGTTGAATATTAGGTGCATTTGATCATTATTGCTGCTATAGCGTCTATCCTTTCTTTTGATTTAGGCCCGGTAAAACATGATTTCTGTAAGTTGCTAAGCAATAAGATTATCAGAAGCACGCACAAAAATTGAATTCTGTATTCAGGGTAAGTCGTATATGTATAAAATCCAAGAAGCAATTTCACAATTCTTTCCAAATAAGAGCAACTCAATAGATGACCATGGTTACAATTTTTGATTGTCTGTTTTTTTTACTCAATCCAGTAAAGTCGATTTGATGATTGGACCTTCCTGTTGTCATACACTAATATTTTCTCTTTTTTATTCTCTTGCAACACAAAGTAACAGAGTATACCACGCAGATGGTCGATCAAGATGTATCAGCAGAGATAATGGTGTTACAGAGGAACCAAATGTTGTAACCCTAAACGTTCTTTAATAACGTTTTTTTTTAATCATGTTAAGTGTCACACGGTGTCATTTACTTGGTTCTTAATTGTAACAAGCGCTCTGAATGTTTTTATATAGGACAAAAAAGTTTTAGGACTTGCATTCCTTTTTTTTTTCACACTATAAAAGGCAATGTATGTATACTATGTAAAATATTGCTTTGTTTAATATGCATAACATATATTTAGGATTTATGACATCCGTGGAATGATGAATAAATGATTATTTTATTTCATGCACCACAATATTCTGAACTTCGAGCACCGATAAAATATCTTTCTGATCTTTGCAAGACATGTCAATGATTGCAGCTTCAAGGCTGGGGCAAGACTTTTTATCTAACTTGAATTACACAGCTAAGTTGATAGAGATTACTGGGCTATCGCCTATATGTATATACTTATACATATAATGAGTACTCAATCAAATTTGGACATAATATGTTTATATATACTTTTTTTTTAAAAAAATTCAATATGATTCAGAGCAATTTTCTCTTTATTTACAGACGTTAGACATTTTAAAAGCACATAAATAGCAATGAAACACCGAGTGCGTCCTTAAAGAAATTCAACTAATCCAATCTAGGATTGTAATTTTTCATGTTATCGATCCCCTTATTACGCGACTATTGTATAAACGTTTAAGTTGTTTATGGAAGAAGATAAACTTTTTGGACGTGTTGAGCACCACATAAATATATCTCGTGTTTGTATAATTAGAATATATTCTTAAAAAGCTATGTAAGCTTTTTATTAAAAAGTATTTATATGTAGAAAATAAGTTGATATTATCGCAAATTTTTAGAAGAACAGAACTGAGAATAGTAAGATATTCTCTTTACAATAGTTATTTAGTACATCCTATTTGTTGTCTATAGCGTACAACATTACATTATATTGTGTTGTAAAAGTATTATGTAGGATGAATTTCAGTAAACAAATCAGCGTTATTACATACTTTTTACAGTCGAAAAATATAAATTATATTCGAACAGAAAAGTGTTATTACCATAATGTATGGAGGTATTGTAATATCATAAAATGAAATCGGCTTATTATTCTCCAAATATCCCGGTAGTAAATATACTGAGAGGGTATGATTTTAGTTTACACTAAGACAATCCCATATCTAAAAGCTAACACCGGATGTCGAATCACAACATCTTTTTAAGCAAAGTTATTAGTTGATCATGTGCTTTCTACCACATTAAATAATGACTGTAATTTTGGTGTTCAATGCATTGTTACTTTTTAAGAGGTGGGTCTTGCGTGACATAATTTTTTTTCGTCTCTTCTAAAAAGTTCGTTAATATCTTTAAAAAAACGGAATTTTTATTTTAATAAAGAACACGACGGGAAGAAATCACTCTTATCTGTTGTTAAAGACATATTTTGTACTACATACAAATAAAGTTTGTGTTCATGTTGTCCAAAAAATCTTAATATCTCAGCAGATAAAAATGACTTGGTTGAAAAATATTAAATCGATTCTGATTCCAAATACTATGTTAGTTTATTATAAAGATGAACATTCACCTAACTTATAAAATTTTTGACTCGTTTGAAATTTTTTTGCGAAAGTGAACATACCTGCAATTTTATTTGACAATTATCCTATTTTTTATTTGATGAACTATCGTGACCAAGAAATATAACTTAGCGTTTATTGTAAGGTCAATTTTGGTTTATCATTATTGATTACAAGGATTTAAATTTACTTCTGTGTTCAAATTATTCAACAATTTTATACAAATTTCATTAAGGGCTAAATATATTCATAGATGTAATTGTATGTAAACAGTTTATAGTTGGTAAATATTAGATAAATTTAATCATTACCTCTGTTGTAACGCATGTCTATTTTTTGCATAAAGATGCGGTAAAACAAGACTTCTGTAAATGATTGAACATCAAGATTTTCAGAAGCACACACAAAATTGAATTCTGTATTCAGGGCAACTTATACCTGTAAAAAATTCCCGGGAAGAAATTTTATAATATTTCCTAAAGAAGACCATATCAATTAATGACAAGGTCACAGTTTTGACTTTATGGTTTATTTACTTCATTAAGTAAAATCAACATACTGATTGGACCTTCTTGTTACTAAAAAGTTTTTTCTTTTTCTTTCGGAACACAAACTTACAGAACACGCCATGCTAGTTGCAGATTAGTAGATGTTGGTGGCGCTTAACATTATAGAGTAAAGTTGCCAAACGTATATAAAAAATATTTATATATAAGGGATGCTAAATCTGACTTTTTTCCCTGTATCAACTAACTTTCTTTTATTACACTCTCTTGTGTTTATAATACCAATCTATCGTTTTTTTTTTTTTTTTTTTTTTTTTATATAAAAGAAATTAAGCGAGTAAAAATGGCAGGAGACGAAGACATTAATAAAGAAGGCTACGCCTACTCTGAAAAGATTTCAAGCAAACATTCTAATGGCAGCATCGATAAAAAGTATGACCAAGATAACAGATTACAATTGACAGACTCCAAGGATCACAAGCTTGATGCTGAGCATCAGATACATGCATTTGGTGAAGGCGAGGAGGACTTGGACATGGCCATTATCAATGAAATTACTGTTACTGAGGATGATATTAATATGAGATCCCTTACAGTAAGATCAATGGTCGTCGGCGTTGTAAGTAAATTTTCTCATACAGTAAATGAACGATTGCTAAATTCAAACTTGGTAATATCAGTGTCTTGCTGCTCTCAGTTCATCCGTTTCCCAACTCATGACATTTAAGCCTGTTGGAAGTGGATTGTCTGATACATTCATGTTAATTCTTGCTTACGTTTGGTGTAAACTCTGGGAAAAATATCTTCCAAAAGGTGGTTGGTTAAATCCTGGTCCCTTAACTATTAAGGAGCACACTTGTATATTTATTTTGGTTTCTTCGGCTAATACTTCTGCATATGGTACATACATTCTTTCTGCTCAAGCCCTTTTCTATGACAACTCTCCTTCTATTGCTGGTGGTATATTTTTGTTACTTGCCACCCAACTTGTTGGTTACGGTATTGCTGGTCAGCTGAGACCTTATCTTGTATATCCTGCAAACATTACATGGCCTCTTTCTTTACCCACTGTATCATTACTCAAGACTTTCAATACTAACGCCACCGAAGCTAAGTGGCGTACAAGATATTTTTTTATTGTATTTGGTGCTATTTTTGTATATGAAATTATTCCGCAATACATCTTCCCCTTGTTGGGCGGTTTCTCTATTATTTGTCTTGCAAAGAACAACAACGTTTGGGTGCAGTATATCTTTGGTGGACTGTCTACTAACGAAGGTCTGGGTCTTTTATCATTGAGTTTTGATTGGACTTTTATTTCTGCTTTGAATCCTCTTATTATTCCTGGATGGGTCCAGCTCAACATAATTGGTGGTTACGTTTTATTTTGTATTATTACTCCACTTGCGTATAGTTATAATGTTTGGAATGCTCAAAGCTTCCCTTTCCTCGACAGTGGTATTTACCAGCTTTTCGAAAACGGCACTGCTATTAGATATCCCCAAGCTTCCGTATTAAATCCCGACAATAGTTTGAATCAAACACTCTTTGCCGAAGTTGGAAATCCCAGTTTTGCTATCTCTAATGCCTTGTCGTATATATATATTAACCTTGGTGTAACGGCTACTATTACTCACGTTGCACTCTACCACGGTAAAGATATTTGGGCAACATTCCGTAATCTTCGAAAGAAGGTTTCTGGTAAAGAGGAAGCTGAAACGGATATTCACATGAAGTTAATGCAAGCTTATCCCGAGGTAAAATAAGCATGATATAACTTACTTAATTTTACGAAGATTGACACCATTATTATATGCTCCAAATAGGTTCCCAGTTGGTGGTACTATTTACTCTTTGTCGTTGGTATTGGACTCAATATTGGTGTTGGGTATGCTAATACTTCTGGACTACCATGGTGGGGTTTTCTCCTAGCTATTCTGCTTTCCACAGTTCTTTCTCTACCTTTAAATATGATTACAGCTATTACTGGTAGTAGTTTCGGTTTAAATGTAGTTGCCGAAATGATCTGCGGTTTTATTTTACCTGGTTACCCTATTGCTAATATCTATTTTAAAACTCTCGGTTTCAACACTATGAGTCAAGCTGGTTATATGGCACAAGATCTGAAAATCAGTCATTATCTCAAGGTTCCACCCAAGATGACTTTCCTTCATCAAATGATTGGCACTGTAGTTGGTTGTATCTTCAATTATGTTGTTAATGAATCTATTGTTACAAATGAACGTGAAGTTCTTCTTGACCCCATTGGAAACCGTTTCTGGAATGGTAACGGACCCCGTACCATTAACTCTGCTGCCATTACTTGGGGTGCCATTGGTCCTATGGCTATGTTTGGTCCTGGTACTCAATACTATATTTTCCTTTGGGCCTTTGTTATTGGATTTTTCCTCCCTGTTCCTTGCTGGCTATTGTATAAGAAATTCCCTAAGGCTGGCTTCCAATATATCAGTATTCCCATGGTACTGTTTGGTCTTTCAAGTTTTTTGCCTGGTAGCAGTAGTTCTTACTTTACTGTATCTATCATTCTTATCTTTGTCTCTCAATTCTATGTGAAGAAACGTTACAGTGAATGGTATGCTAAGTATAATTACTTATTATCTGCTGCTTTGGGAGCCGGATCATCTTTAATGGCATTCTTTGTCTCTGTGGTCTTCTATGGTGCTGCCAGTGGTAAAGTCTACAATTTCCCTGATTGGTGGGGTAATGATAACGAATCTATTTACATGGATCAGTGTTGCAAAAACTGTGATATATAAACTTTGGCATTTCGTTACTCCAATATCGTGCTTTAAGCGTAATGATATATAATATCTCAATTTCTTTTTCGCTTTTTATTCATGGATTACTTCAAAAAATAAAATTATTTTTACATAAAACAAATATTATGGTTACTCCAAATTTTAGACTAAATAGAAGCCAGTAATTATGTATATCTATGTTAACTCGGTTTTTCACAGAAATAGATCTGATGTTTATTATTGGGTTTGTGAGTTTTTCTTTAATCATGATTTATGATTCCCACAGAATATGAGAACTATGTCTTATCATCTGGCAAAAAATAGTCCACATCGCAATATAATGTAATTTAGCAGCGATTTGAGAAATAGTTGTTGTTTAAAATCGACTTTTCATTAGTAAGTAGCACATGCAATATACAACATGGGTATAATTTTACAAATAAGGATAATTTATATTATTCTGTAAGACTTTTTGTGATACCCAAATATGTTCTGATTTCTAAACAAGCACCACTGTTGAAAGGTTACAAACTACAACTTATACGTAACACTCCTCGTCAAAATTATGATATACAATACATCATTATTTTTCATTCTTATATATAGCATATCATATTATGTCATTTAATAGAAGAAACTCACGTTGTTTTATTAAAATTTATTCGTTTTTCAGAAAAACAACATTATGATATAAGAAATGAGAAAAAAAGCTTATCTATTAGAAGTGTCACATTTTGTAATACAGGGAAATACGGTATCCATTCATTTAAGAAAAATCAATCTTCTCAGGAGATTCAAAATTTACCTATTGGATTAATTGTAACCTATTTAGAATGAAAGTTAGGAAAAATGTATAACTGATTGAGCCGTTGAACCGTATCAAAAAAAAAAAAAAAAAAAAAAAAAAAGAAATCAAACTAATGCATACACTAGATTATGCTTGCTAAAATATACAAGCAATACCTTACGTTTATTTTTGACTATCTAAGAAAATCTTTCCCTCCGAAAATTGTGCCAGAGAATTTAGGGCAAAAGTTACTTTGTAATTAATCTATTCTTATCAAGTCGATAAGAGAAAAGTATTTTTTGTTCAACGTGTACAAATGTTTGGGACTAATTCTTAAAAAAAAAAGGAGGATAGTATTAATAAAGCTGATTTTTTGTAAATCATTCTATAATAGATTTGTATTTATATACGAATAAATTATTTGGTGTTAGTACGCACCTTTTATTTATTTATTCGAGTTGTATACCAAGTTTTCTGTAAGCGGGGAAAAGATAAGCCGTAGAAGGTAGTTTATAATATTTCCTAAAGAGGAGAAAATAAATTCATGGTTGCATTTTTGATTTTAGGGTTTTTTTTTCTTAAACCAGTAAATTTAATTTTGGTGATTGGCCTTCGTTAACATGTACCTATTCCCTTTTTTATTTTTCTCGGGACACGAACTTTTATACCATATTATACGAATTGCAGATTAGAAATAAAATGAACTGCAATATACTTGACAAAGAGAAATCTTAGGTATATAAAAGACTCTGCGTCCTCCCACTTTTTTTTTTACACTTTTCCATTGATATGGCACTAGTACGGATTTAGATTTAAAAAGGGACAATTATTATTATATAACAATTGTGATAGTGAGCACCAGACTTTTAGTTGTCAACTTAGTTTTATTATTTATCAAGAATATTTCTGAAGTGATCTTAGACGATAAAATATATGGATAAGACAAATAAATGTAAATCAATAATAATACAGTGAGAGATGAGAAGAGAATATAGTTCTTAGATGTAAAAGAGTAAAGAGTTTACGACGGGTTTATGTAAGAAGATGATGTGATTGTATAACGTGCCTCCAGTTTTAAATAGCGATTTTTTTTTCTATTTTTTAAAGGCCTAAAACTTTCCCAAATCAACCGATATACCAATGCGAATCAAAAGATATTATGTAAAGAGTCTTTATAAACAATATCTTTTGAATAAAAAAAAATACCTTTGCTGCAAAAAAAAAAAAGTTGTAGGACATCAAAGTTGGTTGCTTTTCAAAAAATTAAGCGGGGGCGTATAAATGGGGGGCTGGAGATTTGAGATCTACTATGCACACCCCACTAAGTTCATTTTCCGTTCATGTAACTGTCAGCCAATAGAATAGCCTTATTCCTATTGAGAAATGTATCATAAATTTTTTTCCCCAAAAAACCCAGTCCCACTGGAATCCCTAACATGGCAGATCTTGTAAATGCTTATGGTTTTCCAAAAATAACCGCTATGAAATATTTAATTACATAAAACAAAAGAGAAAACTATATACAATAATGTCTTATAATTTCTGTTTTTAACTTAAAAGAAAAAGTTAAAGTATTTACGATTTTTATCATTTTCGTTCGTTACACCACCCTCGCTGTAACTATATCGTGCATGTAATACTGCCCCTGATACATATTCCTGTTTGGTTGAGCCGACTTGACATATTTTTAAAGTTTAAGGTTTTTTAAATAAATCTTCTACAAATTGTTTGGATATGAATTTAGATCGGTAAAACTGTATACAATCATGTCATAAGGTCCCCTTTATTACTTTATATAAAAATAAATGCTGAGAGTCTTTTCATTGTCGCTTCCTGAAATCGAACGGGGACAATCTTACGCGTCTGACAAATGTTAAATGATCCTTTTTATTTTTTTGCAATTTTTCTATCATAACATGCCCAGACCTAACAAAAAACAAAAGGCTATTAGAAACGAACTTAGAAGAGAAGATGGATGCATTCTATCTACCGAGGTGGTACTCCCTGAATGGAAAACCGTTGAATTGAATCACGATCAGCTAGTCAAGCAAGCCGAGGTTATAAGAGCTTAGGAGAGTTGTCTTGATCTTATTTCAGATAGCAATACAGAAATAAGTAAAAGACCACTTAAGTACACCGGTAAATCCAGAACAACAAAATGGAGAAAGAATGCCGAGGCTACAAAGGTAGATCCAGCCCAGACTCTTCAACGTTTCGGATTTACTGTTGCAAAAAGTGTGGAATCTCAGCAACTACCAAATTTCATTCCTCACACCGAAAAAGAAATCGAAGGCATCAAAAAAATTATGCCTGCTGTCAAGGCTCTTATTTTACCCGTAATGAGTAAGAAGAAGGACGATAATGCTCGTGCATCATACAACAATGTTAGGTGTTTATCTGTGTACGAATATTGTTTGAATTGTTTGGTGGAAAAAATAAAGGATTGGCTTCAGAAGAGGCAACCGAAAAATTCTGGCCCCAAAATTCAAAGGAATACCGTGGGATGACAATTGTTAAGTGGACAAAGGAGTTCATTGACGAGGGTAAGCTCTCTGACCACTTCCAAGGCGCCCATGTTAAAAGAGTATCACTTTTAAGTGACTCAGATGTCAAGATGGCCGTTTTGGAAGAAATTCGGAAGATATACCAGCTCTTCGTCCCCTGATTATCATCAAAAAGATTATCGACGAGCAAATCATTCCTTCTGCTCTTGATGTGGCCGAAATTGACTTAAGTATGACAACAATTTCCCGTTATTTGTACGAGTGGGGATACTCTACCGAAAAAATGAAAAGACTATTTTTTTTTGATGGCCACGAAAGAGAAGATGTGATCACCTACCGAGACGAATGGTCTAAAAGAATTGTCGAATACATGAAAAGATCAGAATTTTATGCTGGTGAAAATGAGGAGGAGATTATTGAGCCAGTTCTTGATGAAGGCATAAAACAAATTGTGTTTGTTACGCACGATGAATCCGCATTTTACGCAAATGATGGTAAGGATGATCTGTGGTTGCTAGAAGGTGAGAACCACATTAGAAAGAAGGGCCCAGGATCATCAGTAATGGTCAGTAAATTTCAATGCCCTTGTCATGGAACCATGAAAAGTGCTGGTTGTACTTCGAGAAGATTTTTTAAAGCCGGTGTGGGCAGAGAAGGGTACTGGAAGTACACTGACATGTTGGAGGAAAGAAGCCAATAGCTTGGCCGTGATCTGGAAGGCAAGGCTTGGAAAATGCTTTGTAAGTCGAACGAGCCAGGCCACAGATCAATGTGTTGTGCTCGTCACTTTCTTGAAAGTAGACCCGACTTTGTGGCGCAAAAGTTGGCTTTGCAGCAAGCCGTTCTTGACTCAGGTCACATTTTCGAGTCGTATCCAAAGTATCATTGTGAATGCAACTAGATAGAAATGTACTGGGGTTCCGCCAAAAGAGAGGCACGTTTGAGACGTGATTACACATTTAAGTCTCTTGATGATAACTGATCAAACTATTTGGATAAAGCTTCCAATGTAGTTCATATAAAAAGATTTTTTCAAAGATCTATGAACTATATTGAAGCATACAGTAATTGTAGTGACGGTAGAGAAGTCGTGCAGGAAGTAAAAAAAAATGTCAGCAAGTCATATTTATCTCAAAGAAAAGTTAGACTTGATACTGGTTTATTGACTTGAAAATAAAAATGCACAATTAACATGGCCACAACGAGTCAAAACCATTAAGAATGAACATTCAGATGTATGTTTAGCTTAGGGATTCTAGAAAAAAAACACATGCCACCATTTCGATTTCGAAAAAAAAATTGAAACAAAAACCAAAAAATCGCTATTTAAAACTGGAGGCACGTTAA
Source organism: Mucor saturninus (assembly GCA_016758985.1). Lineage (NCBI taxonomy): Eukaryota > Fungi > Mucoromycota > Mucoromycetes > Mucorales > Mucoraceae > Mucor > Mucor saturninus. The sequence goes on along the minus strand of JAEPRD010000302.1, from coordinate 5,116 downwards.
TTTACAATGGACAACAAACAGCAACAAAAAGCGGAGGAAATACTACTTGGTATCAATTACAAGATAAATCCCATTTAGATGAAGACAAAACTAAAGAACATTTATTTAAATGAAAAAAATATTTATTTAAATGAAAAAAAAGAAGAGTATTTATAAGAAAGATCCTATCATGTGTAACAACAAGCCATATTTTATTGGCTGCAACACCATTATCTTTTATAAAACTCATTTTCAAGTGCATATTTTTCACAATGGCAGGAGATGAAACTGCTAATAAAGGGGACTACGTCTACTCTGAAAAAAAACTCACTACAAGGTCTAATGGTAGCCTAGACGAAAAGTATAGCCAAGATAACATATCAGAATCGACAAACTCCAAGAATCGCAAGACTGATTCCGAGCATCAAATTGATGCCTTTGGTGAGAGCCAACAAGACTTGGACCTGGCTATTATCAATGAAATTACTCTCCTTGATGATGATATTAATATGAAAGTTCTTACAGTCAGAGCAATGGTTGTTGGTGTTGTAAGTAAGACTTCTCGTAAAGTTATTGATAAAGGGCTAACTTTAAACCTAATAATGTCAGTGTCTTGCTGCTCTTAGCTCTTCGGTTCAACAACTCATGTTTTTTAAACCTAGTGGTGTCGGATTGTCCAGTACATTTATGCTGATTGTTGGTTACGTTTTGTGTAATATTTGGACTAAATACTTACCTCAAGGCGGTTGGTTAAATCCTGGTCCTTTTCCTTTTACTATCAAGAAGCACACTTGTATCTATATCTTGGTTGCTTCGGCTAACACTTCTGCATATGGTACATACATTCTTTCCGCACAAGCACTCTTTTACGAAAACTCCCCTTCTGTTGCTGGCGGCATATTTCTGCTGCTTGCCACACAAATTGTTGGATATGGTATCGCCGGTCAGCTCAGACCTTATCTTGTATATCCCGCAAACATGTCATGGCCCCTTTCTTTACCAACTGTTTCATTAATTAAGACTTTGAATACTGATGCCGATGAGACTAAATAGCGTACAAGATACTTCTTCATAGTATTTGGGGCCGTTTTTGTATATAAAATTCTTCCCCAGTACATCTTTCCTTTGTTGAGTGGTTTTTCTATTATTAGTCTTGCAAAAAACAACAATGCTTGGGTACAATATATCTTTGGTGGACTGACTCCTAACGAAGGTCTGGGTATTCTGTCATTAAGCTTCGATTGTTCTTTCCTTTCGTACTTAAATCCCCTCATCATTCCTGGATGGGTACAATTAAATGTAATTAGTGGTATGCTTTTATTCTGGATTATAACTCCACTCACGTATTATTACGATGTCTGGAACGCTCAAAGCTTTCCTTTTCTCGACAATGGGATTTTCCAACTTTTTGAAAACGGAATTTCTGTTGTTTATCCTCAAACCTCCGTATTAAATCCTGATAATAGCTTAAATCACATACTCTTTGCCGAAGTTGGTAACCCTAGTTTTGCTACATCAAATGTGTTGGCATATGTATATACCAACTTTGGGGTCACAGCCAGTATAACTCACGTTGCACTCTACCATGGTAAAGATATTTGGACAACATTCCGTAATCTCAGAAAAAAGATTTCCGGTGGCGATGTCGAAATTGATATTCACATGAAGTTAATGCAAGCTTATCCCGAGGTAAATTAAACATTAAGTATAATTTATGTAGTAGCCTGCTAATCGACCCGATTATTATTTTTACAAATTAGGTCCCTAATTGGTGGTATTATTTAGTGTTTGCTGTTGGTATTGGACTCAATATAGGTATTGGATATGCGAACGGTTCTCAGTTACCATGGTGGGGTTTTATCTTAGCTATCGCAATTTCTACTACTTTGTCACTACCCTTAAACATGATTCAGGCTATTACTGGGTACAGTTTCGGTTTAAATGTATTCGCTGAAATGGTCTGCGGTTTTATTTTACCTGGTTACCCTATTGCTAATATGTACTTCAAAACTCTTGGTTTTAATACTATGAGTCAAGCTGGCTTAATGGTTCAAGATATGAAGATTAGTCATTACCTCAAGGTCCCTCCCAAGATGACTTTCCTTCACCAAATGGTTGGCACTGTGATTGGTTGTCTTTTCAACTATATTGTAAATGAATCTGTCGTTAGAAATGAACGCGAAATTCTTCTCGACCCAATCGGTAACCGGTTCTGGAATGGTAACCAACCACAGACTATTAACTCTGCTGCCATTACTTGGGGTGCTATCGGTCCTACGGCTATGTTTGGTCCTGGTACACAATACTACATTGTTCTTTGGGCCTTTGTTATCGGGTTTTTCCTTCCTATCCCCTGTTGGTTGTTATACAAGAAGTTCCCTAAAGCTGGCTTCCAATATTTCAATGCTCCAATGGTATTGATGGGTATTGCAAACTTTTTCCCCGGTAGTAGCTCTTGTTTCATAACTGTCGGTATTATTATTATTTTTGTCTCACAGTACTACGTAAAGCCTCGCCACAGCGAATGGTATGCTAAGTACAACTACTTATTATCTGCTGCTTTGGATTCTGGATCATCTTTAATGACATTCTTTGTTTCTATCGTTTTCTATGGTGCTGCCAGTGGTAAAGTCTACAATTTTCCTAATTGGTGGGGTAATGATAACGAATCTATTTACATGGATCAATGCTGCAAAAACTGCGAGTAGTCGAATCCGGGGCATGCTATTGTTTTCAGCATTAGATTCAAAGCATAGCATATGTTATCATACTATCAATTCTATGTTTCTATTAATAAATGTCTGTACCACTTTTCAAATAAAGGAGTTGTGTGTATTTAAACATCAATTACTTTATTTGCCGTGTTTTCAAATAAGTGAGACGGGCGTCTATAAAGGTTAAAATTAGCCGTCATAGCACAGTATAAAGAATACTTTGAGGGAAAAATGTCAATAGTCATGATGAGGGTGCTGCCCTTTTAAAAATTCCTGTAATTGATTTTCAAAACATGAGAATTATATTAGCAGCCTTTTTTAAGATGTGAAAATGTCAGTGTTGAAAAAGTATAAATAGTAACTATTTTACCACCCGTTGTCCTAAATGACTATATTATTGGGACTCTGATGGAAACATTTAAGTCTGCAATGGCTCTTTTATCAATCAGATATCCATAGACTCTCAAGAAAAAAAAAAAGTAATGAAAGCCAGACGTGATATGAAACATAAGATGCATTGGCCGGGTCTAAAAATATAGTTTATTTTTGGATAACGGAAAAAATAAGACCCAATTGTAAAAATAGATGGGGTGGGAGTTGATGTTAGTGTACCTGTCTAAAAAAGCTTTATTTGTGGGGATCGGGGACAATTCAAGAAATACAACTGTAGCTTTTGATATGCCAGTCTTACTAAGTTACAAAATTATCAATTGACAGATCCCAATTTTTTTACAATTAAACTTTTGCTTGGGGTACCTATAAGGAATGATTTTTACAAGCTGCCTTTTTCATGGTTCACGTAGACTTCACATCAATGCATTATTACATATTGAACTCACTTAATACTCAACATCTTGTACATTTTTGAGGTCATGTATATGTACCAGTACTAGCTTCGTCTTGATACCGTGAAGCTTCCTTGATGGCATAACTCAAGAATATTATTTAAAACGTATCCATTTGTAGGAAAATGGTAACAAAAAAATTAATTGTTCAATGTCAGAAAACCTTTTTAACCACTAGATATTTCAAAAGAATGCCTTCCTATGTAACCGATGCCAACCTTACGAGTTATGAATTAGCGTTTTGTGGAGCCATGGCGGGTGTATTTTCGCGGTATTATTCTAAGAGAGACAGAAAAATACAGTAAAAATATTAATGTACATGCAAAAAAGGGTAGTGATTGCACCATTAGATGTTGTAAAGATTAGAATGCAATTACAAACGCACCGAACGCATTTTAAATTTCGAGCAGCCGAAAATTCAGATATTCAATACTCGAACATCCGACAGGCTTTAAAAAGGATAGTGAGAGAAGAAGGGATCAGGGGCTTGTACAAGGGAAATATGCCAGCCGAATATCTTTATTTATCTTACAGTGCAGTTGAGTTCTGGGCCTATAAAGAACTGGAGCAAAAAGTTGAGGCAATCGATGTAAATCACAAGGTACCGCATACGGTCAAGACATTTGGTTCTGGTATGATTGCAGGTTGTATAGCAACTGCAGCAACCTATCCGTTTGATTTATTGAGAACAAGATTCGCTGTGAATAAAGGTCCTCAAATGGTTAGTACATATTATTATTTTTAAATTGCAAAGCTAATATTTTATATGTGCGAAAAAAAAAGTACAACACAAGTGTTACACAAGCAATGGTAGATATCTACCACAGGGAAGGGCCAAGAGGATTCTATAGAGGCATATGGCCTGCCATGATTCAAATTATGCCGTATATGGGACTTCTATTTTCCAGTTATGATGTATTTGCCAAGAGTTTCAAAAAGTTACGAGTAAGAGAATTACAAAAAAGCAGTGTAATGTGGAATTAAGAAAATAATTATAGGATGACAATGTGTTAAGCAAAGGTTATAAGCCAACTCATGACATGCTGAGTGGGGCGATGTCTGGATTTTTCAGTAAAATGGCAGTTTACCCGTTTGATTTAGTTCGAAAACGGTTACAAATGGAAGGGTCTTATCGGGCTGAGTCGAATCAATCTTGGCTAAGTTGTTTAATGAGTATAATGAAGCGAGAAGGTGTTAGGAGTCTGTACAAAGGACTAGCACCTTCTTTACTAAAGGTGGCACCTGCAAATGCAGTCACTTTTATGGTATTTGAAGAGACTAAAGACCTTCTGATACTGTTCAAAGAAGTAAAATAATAATAGGTATCACAAAAAAATTTATTTAATTTTTTTATTTTCATACACGCACGTTTTTATTTTTTTTCCACCTTCTTTCTTTTTCCTTTTTTTTTTTTTTTTTTTTTTTTTTTTTTTTTTTTTTTTTTTATTTTCTTTTTTTTTTTATTATGTATATATATATATGCTTTGCTTCTTTTTTTTTTAAAAAAAAATTATGTTAAAAATATACAGTTTTTATTTATTATAGTTGAAATGTTTTTTTTGTGACTCTAATGTTTAT
>JAEPRD010000301.1:0-18690 GCA_016758985.1 Mucor saturninus | reverse complement strand
TATTGTACCCCTTTTATAAAAATTAGTGGAAAAAAAGCCAGAATGCATATCATACACTAATTCTTGATGTTGAAAAAAAAACAAAAAAAATCAAATGGCCGTAACTCTTCCAAAATTTAAAATACTAGCATTTTAAAAGTTTCTTTACATTGAGGAAAGTATTTTTTAAGAGTCCATAAGTTTTTATTTTTTTTTCTTCACTTTTATTTTTCCAAGTAAAAAAGTAACAAGTGAACAAGGACTTGATGAGAAATATGATTGGTTAAATAAAATAAATTAGTGGATTTAAAGGGGGGCTAGGTCATAACTGCTATACTTTGGTGCATAGTGAATGGCTTCATGGTCAAAAAGAAGGGGCTATTCGTCGTTTGCCCAAAGCCATAGGAGCACTCGATGGTAAAATGTTGTCATTGAATGTCCTAGAGATCACCCAGAACATTGGCGTGATAGAAAGGGAAACTTTGCGATGAACCTGACGGCAATCTGTGACAACAAATGCCGTTTTACGTACATTCGTGTCGGTGACTCTTGTAATAGTGAAATATCCATAACATGTCGATTGCTTTACTGATATGTATTTATAGGTCGCACCCACGATGCAGGTGCTTTCAAGTGGACTGAAGTGTACACCCAGTTCCTACGACAACCAGCAACATTTTTCCTTTTGGACGGTTACATTCTTGCAGGTTATTTATACACTGACTATAAAGTTAACATATAATTTACTTACACACCCTCTTTAGATTCTGCATATGCTCTCTGTCGTAATGTAGTTGTTCCATATCCTTTGAGTGAATTATCAGGCAATTCAGACGAGGCCGTTGCCAAACGCAAATTCAACAAGGTCCACTCTTCAGCAAGAATGACCATCGAAAGGGCCTTTGGAATACTCTCAGCTAGATGGAGGTTCATAAAAAAACCCGTCTACATGAAGAAGATTAAAGATATATCCCAAGTCATTATTGCGGCTTGTATCTTACACAATTTCTGTATCAACATTGGGGATCCAGATTTTGAAACTGACGAAGAAATCGAGATGGATGAAGATGAAGAGGAGAATGTCGAAACAGCTCGAGAGTCTGTTCGTACAAGAAGAGATGAGTTGAACCGATGGTTTCAACCTAGACAATAAAGAGGTACCAAATGTAATTTAACATACGTATTAAAAAAAAAGAATATCTTTACTCATTGGGTCTTTGTTGATTCATACGATTATGCAACTCGTTTAATCTATCACCGTTTGGTTCCAAACCAGCTGTAGCTCGGTTTAAAGAAGCAATGATTGCTTCCCCAGTCGGATCTCTTCTTCCTAATCGAGAATCCATATACTCTCTGAACTCTCGAAATGCTCCATTACAAAGCTCATGCTCTCTATCAACAATGCGATTGAGCATAGCTTCAGTATCAGAGGTTGTGGTTGCTGGTGTAGATCCTACGTTTCAACTGAGATGACGAGGTAGCGCAGAAGAAGGATTGGTAGGTTGAGGGGTGGGAGAAGGATTGGGTGGTGAGGTCGTAGAAGGATTGGCAGGAGGAGTAGCAGTGGAGGCGTGATTGGGAGGGGGTGTTTCCACTCTTCTACGTGAAGATGGTGGTTGCGATTATTGAGGAGGAGCTGGACGTTCATGTTCTGCAACAGGTACAGACGAAGATTCAGCTGGAGCTGTAGATGATCCTTGATATACACCATTAGTGACGTCAACGAAATGTCTGGAATGAGAGGAGTATGTGACTGGTGGCAAGATGGTGGGAAGTTTCGTCAAGATCTCTTCCAGCTTTTCATAGACGACATCAGGTTCGAAACCTGATTCACCTGTTGATTGACGTCTAGCAAACTCTTCCTTGAAATCTTTAACCATACACTTCCATTTTTTCTTTTGCTCCTCTGATGGTAGACTTCTCAAATTCTGACGGCGAGCGAGTTCATTATGTTCAATCAATATCTCCGTGTATTTCTCCCCCTTTTCGCGATCACTTTTGGTTTTTTCAAGAGAATACAAATGCCAATTATTTGAATTAACAAGCATTCTTCTGCTACACTCCAATTTGGACCTCTTGTTCTGTCGTCCTCAATAGGAGTACTAGAGGTGGAAGCAGTTGAACTGGAAGGGGCGTTGAAGTTGATGGTACCGAACATTGTTTATAAAGGTAAAGTTAATATTATTTGCTAGTTTTTAATATCAAAAAATAAAGAAAAGAAAACAACAAAGTAAAAATTATTATGATCATACTGTCAACTAGTGGGGGCATTTTAGTATTTTTTGAATGATGAAAGTATTACATCAGAGGGGTTCGCAAAACCATTTTCGTAATTAAACCACCCTCTGATGGTTGTTTATCTTTTAAAATGGTTAGTAAGAATTTTCGACGTTTTTTGGCTGAGGAGTATGAAAATATAAGGTTATAACTTCCTTATGGAGGGGGTTCCAAATTTTTACAAAAAGAGGGGTTCACAAATTTTTTTTGCTTGAGAACACCCTAGGGAGCAAAAAATATGACATCTCTCAATGAAAACTTCGGGGATTCAAAACTTTTATTATCATATGTTATAATAAAAAGAATCCAGCAAGACTATTCAAATATGTTTAGATTATAAAAAGGGTAATACAACGTTCAAAAATGTTGATTGGTGATTTGATTTCATCTATTTTGCAAGAGGAAGAAAATACAATGGTTCATTTAAGCATTAATGCAAAATCTCGCGTGAAGAGACTTTTATTGACATACCTTAAATTGAAAATTAGGCGCATCTTTTGGACTAGTTTCTAAAAACATTCAATATGTCAGAATTATACTTTGTCGAACAAAAACTAATTTTTTTATTTTATTTTTTTTTAGGCGCTGAATATAATTTTTTGGCCAACTTTAGACAAAAATCGACATATCTCGGCAAGGAAACGGAATTAGAACGTCGGAAATGCATCAAAATGACCGTCGCACTTGCAAGCGGAGTTTAAAAGAAAGAAAACAGCGGAGTTTAAAGTGGGGGTATTCGGCAATCAAACATTTTCCTCCGGGTGTTACTTTAGGGTTTTGGTCCAAAAAATTTCGAGCATAAAATGGATCAAGTCAGTTAACATCAAACTTGTTTGTGTTGAGGATATCATAGATATAATAATAAAGTTATTTGTCACATCACATTAAAGATGGATAGTAATAGAAATGTTAATCATGAATCACACATTACCCCGCTTGTTCTCATCCTACCGTTGAAGTCTGTACACAGGGCACAACCCTGTGTCGAGTAAATATTTATTCTGCAAAAGCAATACAATCGAATGGGCCTGGACTATGAAATATTAATAGATCCTGAGCACAAATATTACTCTTGTCATTTGATGTTATAACTGTTGATCCCTCTGACTAATATTTATATCCTCAGTATGGAAGGGCTAAATTTAAAGACATGTTGATTGTTTACTATCACCAGATTGTTACATCATAATCCAATTAGGCGCTTAATATTCTCCCGAGAACTATCCCAATTCTTTATATAAATATCCATAGTTTGTTCTCATAAACCATCAATACGTTTTTTAATTATATTTTTTTTCGTCCAAATAAAGTGGTAACCAAGTTCTAACAGTATCACTTTTGGTTTTACTTTGATTTTTGTTCTCCATGCAAAACAGTTTGTTATCCATGTACGTTTAGGTTTCTTAAATTTGCGTAAGTGGCACATGGTTGGGGTAAATAATTGTCTGATGTAGTGCTTCTACTAGATTGTGGTTCTCTTTAATAAGGGACTGAAGATAGACAGATATTACTGTTTTCGTAGCTACTACTTAAAGCGAACGGTATTATCTTCGAATTTACGTGTGAATCAGACATGCGAAATGGGCTATTCGCAAATATATATGTATAATAATCTGTTATAAAAAACTGGCTGATCCTACGTTTTATTTTGTAATGCGCTATCGGTATCAAGAACTATTTTATTATGTTCCAGATTATCCCTTGGTCGCAATCTCTTGTTAAACAGTTCCCAAAAAACAATACGCCAACTATTTTTTCTTGCCATACAAATACCCGGAGAACCTTGCCTAATATCATTTCCTGAGGTGTTACGTTATTTAAACGCCTTGTAAAACATATTGTAAAATCTTTCTTTAAATCACATCCTGTACCGAACCTGTTACCGCTATTCAAATGCCTTGTAAAATGTATTTAAATTTTTTTTTTTAAATGACATTCTGTATCGAGCCTTTTTTTGAACCATTCTAAATCTTTTCGCGATCATCTGTTAGATCATCCCCACCAGTGCGCGATACAAGTCGTTTTACCCGTTAATGAAGGGAAAATTAAAAGTTTTTTACCCCCAGCAGTGTCCGACAATAAAGGCTTAACTCAGGGAAGTCAAAATTTCCCGTACATCTTCCCAAAACGAAGTGTTTGGTTTAGAGGCGTTGTGTTTTTAAGGCAGGTAAATTATAAGGCAGTTTATGAATAATTTGAGACTGTTTATAAGATGTCTTTATTATGAAATAATATGAACAAGTATTTATATAAAAACGACTATCTGCTGTGCCACTATCTTTAGTGTATCTTTGAAGTTGTTATCATTTTTCCAGTGTGTATCCTGTTATCTTTAACTGCTTATTTCGTAAATATGTTACACTTGGAAGTTCTGCCATCCTAGACACATCGTACTTCCATCTCTTTAGTACTACTACCACCAGCAACAAAAATCCCCCCTCTACCAATCCTTCTATCGATAGTATCATTTAAATAAAATTGAATAAAACAAAAAGTTTTCTATACTTATCTATTTCTATTTCTAAGTCTAGTTCTTCTTCTTCTTCTTCTAGTTGTAGTTGCTCTTCTACCACCTCTAGCCGTCCCACGTCTACTTCTACATCTCATCAATTCCTCAAAAATGGTAACCGTTCTGCTACGTCCGCCTATATCAGGTTATTTTTTATCTTCAGGTACAGCTACATTACGATCTTGAACGTGAACAGTGTCGGCAAACCCGGTATCACCACGGTCGATACACATATTGTGTAAAATACAACACCCAGTCATCACGTCGTTGTTTTCTAACTGGTGCAACATAGAAATGTACTTGCTGGTAAATCTCCAACGATCCACCAACACACCAAAGCCCTTTCGATCGCCATTCTTGTTAATGAATGTACACGACTAAATGTACGCTTGCGGCTGTCTAACACGCACTGACTCTCAGGAAATGGTGCAATTAAGTTGGATACCAAATGATACGCAGAGTCACCGATTATGAGCGTGTTGTCAGGAAAGTGATTGCCAGGGTGGCGAAGAATTTCTCTCGCGATATCACTTGATCGGAAAGCAGCAGCATGATGAGTTCTTCCTGAAGTAAATATTGCGGTGTTAGCTTTTATCTTGTTTCATCGTAGATCATTTTACCACAATACCTGAGTCGCCCACTTTGATGTACGTGAATCGTAATACGGAATTACATACGGCGGTAAGCTTCACGGAATAGTTATTTTTTCTATCCCTGAACATAACACCTACGGTTGGAGGAGAAGGTTGGTGAATGATAAAATTCTTACCATCCACAGCACCAATTACACCATTCAATCTATCCCAGTGTTACTCCCAAAACCGACAGCGATCGCATTGGCTCTGACAGGTTCTGATGGTCAAGTCAATAAATGACCAAGTTGATCCTTAATTGCTTTGAGTGTTCTTGTGGTGAAGTTGTTATAACTACCTGATGAAACACCCAAAAGCATATACGCTTGACGATATCCGATATGGCAATTAGCCAACCAAAATAAAGCCGTTGCGACTTGGATTTAAATCGGACTAGTATTGGGAGCAACAAGATTAAATTCTTCGTGTGCCGAAAGCTCGTTTACCAAATGCTCAAAAGCACGCTTACCCATACGGTAGTTGGCGCGATAACTACTGACCTGGTTTTTGTCACTGTCGTTGAGGAATGAGTGTTCCAATCTCCAAAAGTGGTATCGACGCAATTCACGTCTCCCATCAGCACTAATTACTGTTCTTGTTCTTTCTACATGTTCGCCCATCATGAAAATGGGGAGATTGTTAATAGAGACTCCATATTGATTGCGGTAGTTGCGGGCAATGAAATCATATTGGAGACATTCTGCTTGGTAAAGTTCTCTACTGGAATGAAGAGTCGTCATATTTTCTTAAAGGCGTTGTCTAGTGGAATTAAGAATATCCATTCTATCTTCTTCGAGAGATTCAGATTTTTCGTTGATTCGAACTATAAGGAGCTGCAACTGAGACACGATAAACGCAATTTGTTGTGGGGTCATCATTCTTAAAAAATAAAAAAATAATAATAAAATCGGTTAAACTGAAATTTTGTCAAAAAAAATAAAGGAACAGATATTTTAGTAATCTGCAAAAACTTTATTATTAATCATTCAAATTGGGTCATTTAAAAAGCAACGTCATGAATTCCAGAAAAATATTTCTTTTGGAAGTCTGAAGTAACCTTTCAAAAAAAAAAAAAAAAAAAAATTAATGTCCTTAATCGGGATCTTTAAAAAATAGTTTGATGTGCTTGCGAGGGCGCTAAGGTGGGTATGTATCCCTCTGTGGATGGTTAAGAACTCATCGAAAAAAAAAAAGTCTGGCACGCGTGATTTAGAAATTGTGGCAAAGTCTACACATACGTCTAAAAAAAAAAAGTTTACGTCTATTCACGTGAGTTTTTCAAAAATATTACGTAATATAATCTTCATACGTCTGTTTTTTTTATGTACGTCTGTTTTTTTTACACTTCTGTTTGAATTTATTCTTTTTACATGTCTAAAAAAGTTTTATACGTCTGTTTAAATTATCAGTACTTCTATTTTATTGTACGTCTATGTTTTTTTACGTCTGGTTTTTATACGTCTGGTTTTTATAAGTCTGGTTTTTATCTACATCTGTTTTTTATACTTCCTTTTTTTTTTAAACGTCTGTTTTTTATATGTCTGTTTTTGTATACGTCTGTTTTTTTTGTATGTCTATTTTTTACGTCCCGTTCTTTAGTAATACGATTACCCAAACCATTTACAATCAAGTCAGGAGAATCTTTTTCCTAGATGTATTCTCCTCATCCTTTTTGTTGTATTTATTACAACACAACTTGCAGCATCTTTATAATTTGAGTGATATTATGACACCTTTGTCGATATTACTGATATTGTCAAAAGACAGAACGTCAGTATAACACAGCTGTCAGGAACGTGGCTGGGATTATATTATAGCAATAATATCAGAAGATACCTACTAGTTATGCAAGACGATGGAAGAGAGGTTTATAAAGTATTTTAATAATAAGTATAGATTATACAAGGAAGGGGAAGGAATACAAGATAATCGACATGGGACGGGGAAGGCGAGGGAAAGGGGGAGTATTTTTATCTTTTCAGATAACATGGGTTTGCATTTAAGAATGTCTTGGCTTACTTAATTAGTCTTAGTGTTGGTTTCAGCTTACGTGGCCGAAACCATGAGTCATGATTACTAATTACTTGGCCTCGGAGATACTTGAAAACGAGTCATGATTACTAATCTCTTGGAAGCGGGGGTTCATTGCATGGATAGTCTTGGAAGGTCCTGGAAGGTTCTGGACACTGACGTTGTTGAATCTCAGCATGAGATTCGAGAACATTCCAGTAGTCCGGGATTCATGGTCAGGGGCAAAGTGCAAAGTACGTGGTTCATGACACGTATCCAGACAGTCCTCTTCCCCCATTGACCAATAATTTGGAATATAGAAAAGCCATAGATTCAAACTATTGGAATTTATATGTCAACTCTAGAATCGCTCTTTACAACAAATTACTCGCTCAAGTAACAGCAAACTCTACTCTGATTGAATCAAACAAGCCAAAAGAACAACATGTAGACCTTACAGAAAATGTAATACATCAGAAACAACTACAAAACACCCACGAAAATCAAATAAACCAAAAACAAGATAGAAACCAAATATGCCAAAAACAATATAAAATTCAGATAAACCAAACACAAGATAAAAACCAAATAAGCCAAAAACAAGATACAATTCAAATAAAACAAAACCAACACGAAAATCAAAAAAAACCAACAGGAACAAGAAAAAATATTAATTAAAATCGATTTAAAAAAAATAGCAACAACCGCAAAAACGGCGCCATTAAAAATAACTGCTCGACTTGTTTCCGATACGATTTTATGCAAGCCTAAACGTATAGTTTTGCCCCATCTTCCTCCACAGTCACCCTTTATTTTGAAAACCTTGGAAAAAATGCGTAACCTAGCTACGCCTGTTATTACAACGCTTTCCTGCTTCAAGTGCCAAAAGCACGTTTTCCAAGACGGTGACCAGAATACGTCTAGGTTTAAAGAATACACTGAATCGACATCTTAACAAAGAAGCTTGATAAAAACAAAGTAAATGCGGAAAACAACCGCTACGAAAGAAAATACAAAAAACTTAAAGGTGAATGGCACAGATTAAACGACAAGCTTAACCCAAGATTAGATGAATTCTGCAAGTCCCATAAAATCCAGCAATTTCTGCCAATAATCCACAAATACAACTGTCTAAGTGTTGATTTTGAATCACTTAAACGTCGCGCCTTCGAGCTGGTCAATAGTGGACTTGTCCAGAAACTAGTTTCGGGGGAAATCAAGAGTATTTTTAAATCTAAAGCTGACCAAGATAACTTCGGAACGCAAGCCAAACTTAAGCACTTTGTCCACTGAACGAAACAGAAAACAAATCATGGTAAGAAATAAGATTAGCGTCAAATTTGACATATCACTTATATTGTCTGTATTATTAGCCTGGGTATTATGGCCCGAAAGGCTTTGAGGTCATCGGTCATGCGGCACTTCGTCGATTTAACCATGATGAGTGCAACGATTCCGAAGTTAAGAAATCAACCTCTTTCAGACACCACGATTTTCTTACAATTATTGTTATCCCCGAAATTGCTTGTCGAATAATCGCTGAAGATCAAGGTGTGTCACTCGAAGATGGTGCCAAAATTATGATTGAAACTTATGAAATTGGTTCACTTTTAAACCCTTTCGACTTTACAGCCGATTTTGAAGAAGAATAGATAGAAGATATAATTAAATAAAAATTAGACCTGAAAAGCAACACATAGAAAATAAGTATGCTTACAGTTATACGAAAATCAGACGTATGAATATTCAAATACGCGGTCGTTTAAAAAAACAGACGTATACAAAAACAGACGTATACAAAAACAGATGTATAAAAAACAGACGTATAAAAAATAGACGTATAACAAACAGATGTATAAAAAATAGACGTATAAAAAACAGACGTATAAGAAACAGACGTATAAAAAACAGACGTAAAAAAACATAGACGTACAAAAAAATAAAAGTACTGATAATTTACACAGACGTATAAAAATTTTTTAGACATGTACAAAGAATAGACATGTAAAAAGAATCGACATGTAAAAAGAATTGATACGTAAAAAGAATAAATTCAAACAGACGTGTAGAAAAACAGACATATGAAGAGAGAATATCTACACCTACGTCTTTTTTTTTTTTACGTACTTTTTTAAATCACGTGATTTTTTTAAGAAAAATAACACATGACATACGTACTTTTTTTTTTTTCAAGTGCTTTTTCTTTAAGTGCTTTTTTAGGGCGTTTTCAATTATTGAATTGCCCTATTGCTTTTGTTCAATGGCGTCCCGTTTTGTAAAACAGTCACAAAAAACTGAAAATAGGGGGCATTTGCACTGTAAATGCCTAGATTTAAATTTACTATTTTATGGCGTCCCGTTTTACCTTTTTTGGAATTTGATTTTTTTTTCTTCTGAAGTCTAATTGTTAATTTGAAAATGGGAACGCGCAGAGCAGACCGAGAGAAAAGAGAACAGGAAAACGCACGCAGAAGAGAGAGAAGAAGAGCAAATGCGTCTCAACCAGGTCCTGAACCACAAATAAGAAGTAGTAATTCTAGCGAGAGGGTATTCATAACTTAAAAAACGACATTTCTGTCAGACATTTTAACAATTTTAACTTGTAGGGTCCCACTCTCGAGTCGGTTATGAGAGAGTATAACCAGCGCATTAAAGACGGGCCAGCAATGGTCTGTTGTTGTTGTGGCAGCACCTGGTTATCAACTCAAACTAAAAAAATAAATAAGTCTCAACTGATAGAGAAAAAGGTGCTTCAACTGAGTTTATCGATTTCTGTTTCGTAATCAATTCGAGTTTAGAAGAGAATATTTTCGGTGGAACTTGTCATGGGAAGTTTCAAAGTTACGAGTACCTAAATTATGCTTGAACAATGAATTTCATTATGCGCTAGCCCCCGAATGCTTGTCTAAAGTGAATCAAATTGAGGAAAGACTGGTAGCACCTAGACATGTATTTCAATCCATATGAACTGTCTCAAATCAGGGGGGTCAGTTTCGCCACCATGGTGCGATTGTTAATATCCCGGTTAATGTGGATACGACTGTTAGCCAGCTTCCTCGTAAATGGTCAGACAAAAATATTATAGCTGTAAAATTAGCACGTAAAATGAGTATACAAAAAAATTATATGGAGGGCAATGTGAACGTAGACAATGTTTGGGAAGCAGTATCGTACTGGATGAATAGTACTGTTTATAAAAAGCATAATATCACTATCAATAGAGATTGGTTAAAGACATTGGCTGAGGCTTTGAATGAAGAGGACATCAGTTTAAATTCTGAACAAACTGATTGTGATGATTTGGAATCAGGTGAAATAACCGAAGATGACATACCGGTGGGAGCAAGTGAGACCTTTTTTTTTGGGTGCGGATGGTATACGGATGGCCCCTGGAGATGGTGCTGTGGTGACTTAGCAAGGCTATAGCCATATTAGAGCTAACAAAGATTTATCCATGCTGATACCATTTGTGATATAAGCTTAACAATAAATGTCATAGTAAGAACTATAAGGATATTACATCACAAGTCTAATTTAGTACGTCTGAGAAAGACTGAAAATTTAGTTTAATGCAAAGAGCTAAGAGGACTTAGCATTTATTAGAACAAGACTAAATTAGTGACTATGTAATAATCATATACATTTTTGGTTAATCAATGATAACTTCAAGATAGCACTAGAGATATGAACACCGCAGACAGTCTTTTATATAAGTACTCGTACATTTCATTTATTAATAAAGACATCTTATAAACAGTCTCAAACTACTCCTATAGTCTTTTTATAATTTACTTTATCTTAAAACACAACAGGTGTTACACCACTTTCTCCATTGACTGATAAGGATTACGAACCGTTGTCTTTTCCTAAAATTTTTGTTGGAAGATATATATCTTTAACATCCAATCCCGATCCAATATTCGTAAAGTTTTAAAAAATAAAAATATGTTTATTGTATTATCCGCACGTGATTAGGTCCACTGATGTAGAAAACGCCCCCGGAAAGACTGATAGGCTTTAACCGGCCCACTGGTTTTCAAAGTGTTTTTTTTTCTAAGTGCTTTTTTGTTTTTCTCTACGTACTTTTTTTTTCTACATACTTTGTTTTTCAACGTGTTTTATCTCACGTAATCAATTTATGTAGGAAAAAATATAATGAGATCATTGTGTTTTTTTATTTTTGCATGAGTCTATAATATATAATTTAAATTGGTTTAATTTTTAGTCTTCCAAAAAATCGGCTTCGAAGTCCAAGGGATATAGGGGCTCGCCAACTTTATAGGTTTGTTCCATAATTACAATTGCATCTTCATATTTCACACCTTGGTCTTCAGCGATAATCCAACAAGCAATTTCAGGGACGATGACGGTTGTAAGATATTTTTGGTGACTTAAACCAGTTGTTTTCTGTGCACTGGTCCCTTTGTAAGCTTCATGGGAAAACTTTTAGATGGCAGCTTTGCTAATAATTTCAAAGCCTATTTGGCCATAGTATCCTGACTAAATGATATGTAATATTTAAGTAATTTGCATTGTTATTGGCGTCTAATAATTTATTACCATAATACGATGCTTATTTGCGTAGAACAGGTTGAGCAATTTGTATTTAGCTGTGTGATAATTGGGAAATAAAAAGGGAAATGTAAATTGGAAAATAAAGCAAGTAAAGAAATGAGACTATAATCCTTTATTATAAGTTGGAGAGTTTGTCATGATAAAAATAGAGGTCCTTTTTATATTCAATTATTACTTCAAGATTTTTCCTGTGCAGATCGAATTGACTATTTACCCGCAAACTGGGAAATGGTAGAATTAGATTTAGAAATCAGTTACATATGAAGCATAGCTTATTGTTATATACAAGGAGCTAGTTGACCCATATCCGGCACTTCCAGAGCATTATAGTTTATCCATTCAATGACAGGGTCATTGGTTGGATTACTAAAATAAATTTACGAGAAACTAGAAGATTCGGCAGCTACTCGACCAATCCAGGAACGATTATGAAATCTGATCTCAGTTTGACATATGAGGGAACTGGTACCGTGTCGTACCAATAGGAATGTATTCGCAATATGGTAAGGTATATGTATTATAATTGAGTGACAAGATAAGAGTAATTATATTCGTGGAATTAGGCGTCAAATACGACAAGCTGAACCCCCCAGCTGCCTCAATATCAGATTTCGTGTATTCGAATTGGCTTTGTTATATATAGTAGTTTTTGTTTTCAATATTTTAGGAGAAAGCTGTGGTAATCTGACCTACTTTACTATAATTTATAAATCCTATTCTTACACCAAACATTCTATAATTAAGTATATCATTAATATGTATATAATTAAATACTTTGTATCTCATCATATCTTCATCTATACCTTATAAATCGATGTTAAATATTAATGGTAATGTCTCATTCAAAAGAATAGATCTGAATATAAAATAAATCAGATCATTCAAAGTAACAGTGATCTATGGGCCTGAGATTGTAAATCAGGAACAATCTAAAACATCAGATCATTTAATACTGAAACAATAATAAAAAAAGTTTGATTATAAAAGAGAGGTTGTATATCCCACCCAAGCTATTTCCTTATATAGTAATTTTTATATATCCCAACCAGCCCGGTGTACCAGACAACCGGACAGATAGATGTCCGACAGTGGGTGGGATATATGAAATACCACCCATTCCCACCTAAATCTGGATCAATAAACTGTCATTTTTTAGGCTCACAGAATAATTAGTTCTTGTCCGGCAAAACACCCCTCCCCGCATTTTTTTAAGCGTAGAACTGGATCAATAAACTGTCATTTTTTAGGCTCATTAGACTCCATCTGCAGCAACCCGGCGCGAAAAATTTTATATTTCAGGGACGCAGTAAACAATTTGCTCTGTTTCACTTTACTTTATTTACCAAAATGGAATACCATGAAGTTCAAAATGCTTTAAATGAAGCCATTTACAACAATCAGTATCAAACGTCTGAAGAAATTAAACAATATTTAAAGAAGTGGGCTATCGAAAACAACTTCGTTTTAGTTGTGGATAAGAGCGACAAAAATAGACGCCTTGACCTTCGCTGTAAATTCGGAAAAGCTTGTAGAATACATCTCGCGAACGACAAAGAAAGAAAGAAGAGCAGAGCTAGCTTTAAGGATGAATGCCCATTCCTCATTAGAATTAAGTACTCAAAACTGACAGAGGCTTGGACAGTAGATCAATCCAACAAAGTTAGACAAGAGCACCTCCACAACCATGCCTTGTTGGTAGAGAAGCTTCAAGTGATTCCAGAAGGAAAAGTAGGGATGCTAGCACAAAAAACCATCAAGCTTGTCACAACCATGATTAAGGCCGGTAATCGCGTTCCTGAAATTCGCAAAACACTCGGCGGTCGTGATGGACAATCAATCCTGTCTTATCATGATATCAGAAACTGAAGAGTTGGCAATACCGAGCCATTCACTTTGAACTCTTTGGATAACGATGCCCGTAATTTGATGCCTCACATTCATTCGAGAGGCTATTTGGTCTCTTATGAAAAAGCTATGAGTGGCAGTGAAAGTAAATGTTCCTTGACTTCAATTTTTTTCATGCATGAAAGTGCAATGGAAGAAGTAAGAAACAGAGGTGAGGTTTTTATCATTGATGCCACCTATAAAACCAATAATCTTGGTATGCCTTTGATTTCCATTCAAAGTGTCTCACACTTAGGCGGTAAATCTCTTATGTCAACGCCTATTGCGTATGCCTTTGTTGCAAATGAGAAAACCGAGACATATATTTGGCTCTTAAAAGCATTCAAGCAAGCCATCTCCTCCTACTCCCGTGAAAGCTTGACCCCTGTCTTTGTTACGGACAAGTGCTCGGCGTTGATGAATGCAATTGAGCAGGTTTTTCCCAACAGCCAAACCATGCTTTGTATCTGGCATATGAACCAGAATTTCAATAAGGAGTTAAGTCATATCTTTTTGAAAGCCGAAGATAAGCAAAAATGCATCGACTTACTTCGTGAAATGATTGTTTCCTACACAGAAGAGGAATTTAACACCACCTGTGAGAAGTATGAAGAAATTGCGACCGATTCTTCGTTGTTGCAAGACTGTTCTTCTTATAAGGCCCAAGAGTATCTTGAGAGTAACTGGCTGGGTTGCAAGAATAAGAGGGCAGGTTACATCACTCGTATGTACACACATTTTGGATGTACCACTAGTCACCGGGTCGAGAGCACCCATAGGGCTCTAAAAAGTGGATCAATGTCCACAAGTGTCATGAACCACGTACTTTGCACTTTGCCCCTGACCATGAATCCCGGACTACTGGAATGTTCTAGAATCTCACGCTGAGATTCAACAACATCAGTGTTCAGAACCTTCCAGGACCTTCCAAGACTATCCATGCATTGAACCCCCGCTTCCAAGAGATTAGTAATCATGACTCGTTTTCAAGTATCTCCGAGGCCAAGTAATTAGTAATCATGACTCATGGGTTTCGGCCACGTAAGCTGAAACCAACACTAAGACTAATTAAGTAAGCCAAGACATTCTTAAATGCAAACCCATGTTATCTGAAAAGATATAAATACTCCCCCTTTCCCTCGCCTTCCCCGTCCCATGTCGATTATCTTGTATTCCTTCCCCTTCCTTGTATAATCTATAATTATTATTAAAATACTTTATAAACCTCTCTTCCATCGTCTTGTATTACTTGTAGGTATCTTCTGATATTATTGCTATAATATAATCCTAGCCACGTTCCTGACAACAAGACTTGATTTGCTTTCTGCCTTTAATGAAGTTGACCATTACGTAAAAAATCAAATCGTAAAGCAAAATTTGGCAAGAAATAGAGAAGAGTGCTACGTCGATTGTATGATCCGTAAAAATCACCAGCTTACGAACTTGGTAGGCAAGGTATCAGCCAGAGCCCTGTTGTCTATCCAAAAGGCAACAGTTACGGCGAGACTGATGCCTGAGGAGAAAAAACTTGCATGTTATGACAATGTCTGCACATGCAATGACCGCATATGCTATGCTTTGCCTTGCAAGCATGATATAATTAAGATTGGTGAGAAGGTCTTAGAACCTGATGACCTCAATAGCAGATGGTTGCTCAAAAACTCTCTCCGTGTTAAGGTCAACGTTGATACGGAAGCTTTTGTTGTTTCTGACTCTCAAAACGACGGTGATCGTCAGAAGATCGACTTCCACCAAAATAGCATAAAGGATGAAGTACGCAAGACTGACTGTTTCAGCCAAATCTTGCTTGAAGCTGAGCTTCAGTACCGTAGTTGCCAGTCACCGAATCCAATGCACTTGGTGATATGTTGAAGAAGGCTTTGGAGGATCACCGAAAGTTTGTCGAGGAGTTCAGAAGTATGGACGGTCCAATCGGACTACCCAAAGCAGATCACATCTCAAAGGTTGGCCGTCCTGCTAAGGAAAAAAGTTTTTCTCCTTGGCGTCAAATTAGTGGGGCTGTTAGTAAAGCCAAGCAAACCAAGGAGGGTAATGTATTCATAGACTCAGGATAATTTATTTTCTTAACATTTTATAAATACTGTATTTATAGACGATGTTAAGCATGCTGGTATGGGCAAGGACAAAATTGTTAAGAGGGATGCCAATGTTCTTTACCTTCCCAAAAGGGCCAGGCCATGTATGAACCGTCTTAAAGAAAACAACATTATCCGTACTAATTTATATATTTATACAGCCGAGGATGTTGAGCAAAAGGCTGAAGAACGTCTTCCTCTTCCTAAAAAGACAAAGATTTGTAAATTATAAAATTTAATGAAACCCCATCTTTATTGCATACTCATTCATCAATTTATATATATATATATATGAATATACAGCTGCTACTGACGGAGATTTCAAGGTTCTTGTTGAAACTTATGTTGACGAGGATCTTCCCCGTAATAGTTTTTACGAAATCGTCAATGTTGGCGAAGACGGTCACTGCGGGTTTAGGGCTCTGTCCTACCAGGTCTTTGGAGACGAAGAGAGATACATGGAAGTAAAACGACTAATGAGGGATGTACTGCTCGTCAATTACGAGCAGTACGAAATTTGTTTCGACTACTTCATTAAATTGGATTTATGCATGAAGTGTACTTGTAGTGGTTTAGAAAGGGTGATTGGAAGCGAAAGGCTGGTGGAACATGAGGAAGGAGAGGATAAATGGCTACTGGCACCGGAATGTGCTCAACTGGCGGCTGACACGTTCCAAAGACCGGTCGCCATTTATCCTAGTTCTCTTTATAAAGGACATGGGCAAACGTTTTTGCCAGTTTTTCAGAACGAAAATGTAAGACCCTCTCCTGGACCATCACCTTTGCCGATTGTCTTGCAGAATGTCCATGGAAATCATTGGATCACGTTTAATATGAAGAGGTCCATAAAGGTGGCCTGGCCTTGGATCAGCACATTGCATCACAATGCCATGGAGCGCCTCGGTCACCAAGATGACAAGGTCAAGTCGTTCTGGAACAAACACTTGACCTTTAAAAAGTACTTCCCGTCCGAACAAACAGGTAATATAAATGGTTTCAGCTTACTTGTAAATCTAAGCTAATCGTTTGCTTTATTACCAAATAAATGCCAATACAGTTACACTGGATTAAATAAAAATCAACTAAAATTCATATTCGAATTAAGCATAAATACATTAAGGGATGATTGTTTACTTTTTTAAATGGTAACCAGCGTTTACACTTGTACGTTAAATCGGTTTGGGTATATCTAAACCGTCATACATATGATGTTTCTTACATCATTTCGTAAATTATTTGACTAATGAACACATGAACAAATGATATGCGTTCAGAAACAAACAATATTTAATTCTTTATTGAGAATCAAATGAGACAGAAGCAAACAAAGAACAGAAAAAACCTGACCTAACTTTTAAGGTTTTGAAGTCGAAATCATGAGCTCCAAAATGAACTTGAATCAGGAAGCATAATTTGAGCATGATATCTAACCTGGCTTTATTGATATCTTTGCAATTTCGGTGATGTTCAAGCAATGTTTTCGTCTCGGTACAATCTACTTCTTCAAAGTTAAAATGTATACCGATATTGTCCTGCTCCTTATCATTTTTGTGATTAAACTTTAAGGGTGTTAAAGCCTCCAGAACAATTTCTTTGTCGAATTTTTTATCGAACACTCCCGGAAAACGTTCGAACATCATTTCCAGAATACTCAAAGAAATACTAGCCCTCAATCCATAGGAGTCTTCTAATGCCAATTTAGTGATAATAAATTGGTAAATAGGCGAAACTTCTGAAGAGTATTCCACGTAGGCACAGTCTGCTGTCCACACACTACCAGACATATCCCATAAAACATTGAGGTCTTCCAGAAGAGCCTTCCTCTCCAAAGCAATCCACTTGGCTTTCCTCTCGTCTTTTACAACTTCGTAGCTGGCTCGCTTTCTTACCTGCTTCATGAGCTTCTTTTCGTTAACACCCAAACCAGACTTTAACTTGATCTGCTTTTGTTGACGGCGGATATAGGTAGCAAGACTTCCACCTTTGCTGGGACGGCCAGGTTTAGCGCCGACAATTACAGTTTGGTGTTTTACTTTTAAGTGCTTCATCAAGGCTGACTTGGTGCTATAATTACTCTTGCATTTCAAACAAGTTAGTGTTTGCGTAATGACCGTGCCGGAATCCTCGATGTCGACTTCTGTCAAGAACCCTTCAATATTGGACTGGTTCAGTTTTTCAAAAAGTGTCTCGATTAGCTGGCTTCTTTCTTTCAAATTTGGTTATATTTTACTGGGAATAACAAGGCGTTCTTTACCGGAAATGTTATCATTACTACTCATTTTTTATAATCGTGAGATGCAAGAGAAAAAAAAAAGACATAACCCGGAAGCAAAAGAGCCTAATGAGCCTAAAAAATGACAGTATCGTACCTTTTTTTTAATTTTTTGGAAATAAAAAATTAAGTTCTCCAATAAAATGTCTTCATTTCTTTCAAAATGTTACTATATATGGTAAGCTCGAGTTGATAAAACCGAAATTGAGTTGAAATTACTAGAGAATCTGCTGGAACTTTCCAGTATTATCAACTGGTCAGTTATAAATATTGGGCATTTAAAGTTTGGTTTACAATCAAAAACGTAAATCACCTTCATTTCATTTTTTTGTTATAAAAGTATTTATTATGAATCCCTTGTATTCTAAGCCCATCTACCCTAAGCGCCGTGTTGTTAGAAATCCCGAGGAAGAAGGATATGAAGTTGTATTCGAACATGCCGAAGAAACTTTAAGT
>JAEPRD010000300.1:0-19340 GCA_016758985.1 Mucor saturninus | reverse complement strand
CTAAATTTCATTTGTCTGATTTTTGATTTATTTTGTCCAAAAAAGGTAAGTCAATGTCTGAAAGTAAATTTTGATTCGTCTGAAAAAAAATTAACATTTTCTGAATTTAAAGTGTGAAAACTGTATGCGACCTAGTAAATAATAAATTCAGTTTACTACTCCGACTGAATTTTCTTTTTTAAACAGTTGCATTGAAATACTTAAGTCTTTGGTCTAGGCGAACTAGAGTTGTTGGATGAGAGACCCTTGAAGCGCAATCATAAAAGTAAAAAAAAAAAAAGAGTTCCCTTCCCTCTTATTAAAAAAGATAGAAACTAGAAGTCTTACATCAGGGACGAGTTTGTTACAAGACACGAACTAGATAACAGGTCTTTTGAAGGGGAAACAGAGTACCGAAATCAAACTTGAAGGAGAGAGCTGTAGATTTTATTGGGGAAGGGGGGTAAGTCCACAGTAATTAATAAGTAGATATATAAAACAGTAAAAAGAAAAAAAAAAGGGGGGGGGGGATTACGATATGTGTGTGTAAAAAGGGGGGGTCTATTATTCTCTCCAAGTATACTTGATGTTGGCAGGCTTTTCAGGCACGACCACCATCGAAGTATAATCTGACTTAGGTACAGATTTACCTTCTTCTAATTCGAGATCAAAGAGACGAATCATGGTGGCAATGATGGTCTTGATTTGAAGGTAACCAAATTGTTCACCGATACAACGATGACGACCTGCACCAAATGGTAAGAAGGGACTCTTGGAAGAGATACCGACAGCACCAAAACCATAATCCACGTTAGCATCATCACCTGCCTCCATAGCATGCACGGGATCTGTCAAATCCACCCAACGCATAGGGTTATACGTGAGTGGGTCATTGAAATAGGTCTCATCGACTTGAGTGACACCGGGGACAGCACACAAGAAATTACCCTTGGGAATCTCATGACCCGTCTTTTCAAAAGTGACGCTGTCCGCAATGACCTTACGCATCATTTGAAAGATGGGAGGATGAAGACGTAAAGTCTCACGTACACAGTTTTCCAATAAGGTTAATTCCTTGACATTTTCAAAGGTAAGATCGGTCTTTAAAGAACCTAATTTAGCGATTTGTTCTTCACGTAAAGCACGCAACAGGTCAGGACGTGCTGCTAATTCCAAAAGTGTCCAGGCGGTTGTGGTGGCTGAGGTATGTTGTCCACCGAATAAGACAGCAATCATCATACCCGCAATATGATGGTCGGGTAAAGGAGATCCATCCTTGTAATTGGCATCCATCAAAGCCTGAAGTAAATCCGAGTTGGTGTTATCGTTCTCTCTTCTTCTACGTTGAATAATACCCGAGTACACCTCCGCCATCTTTTTACATGCTGCATCTCGTTTACGGTAAGAAGGTAAAGGCAAGTTGGGAAAGATGAAATTGATGGGTTGGAAACCCTGATCCAAATCATAATACAATTGAGCTACACTCTTATCCAAGTTGGCACGAATTTCTTTACCCATCAAACAACGCGAGGCGGTACAGATGATCAAGGAACCAAAGGTATGATAGGCATCAAATGTACCTGAAGGTTTCTTGAAATCCTTAAAGAAATCGACCACTTCATCCACAATCATGGGCACATGTTGACGGAAACAGTCTGAATTTAAACCCGCCTTGATAAATCGCTTTTGCTCCAAAAAGACACTGTGAGGGGCATCATAGACCACTTCAGGTCCAAATACATACTTGGTCATATGGTTATAGGCTTCGGCTGCAGAAGACAGGTTTTGCTTTGAGTTGAACACAAATTGGTTACCATCCGCTCCCAACAGGACCGTCACACGTCGTCCCACCATATAAAACGTAAAGATATCACCGTACTTTTTTTGACATGACTGTAAAAACTTGATGGGTGACCTATTAATCAATTTTTAGTTCCCATTAGCCAACGTCATACAAAAAATCAGGCAACTTACACGCCAAATTCAACGGCATTTCCCATAAATGGGATCCAGGAAAAGACCACAGGTGGTGCTTTGGTGTTCTTGGGACCAAACTAGTGCACATTTAAAAAGTGGTTTTAAATAACTGACAAGTTGACATGTTTTTTTTTTTTTACCAGTTGGTTCAAGATGTTGAGAATAACAGAAACACCTAAAGCGAGAAAAGCATAGAGTGCAAGATGACTAAGAGAAGGGAGTGATGTCACTAAAGTTGAAATGACGGCCATTTTTTAATGATTCAGATGATGAAGAAGAAAGAGAAAGGGGACAGAATTTTTTATTTATCTTATAAAAAAGTCACTAAAAAAAAAAAACATGTGTAACATCTACGGGTCTAGTTGCAGAACCTTTTTTTTTTTCTCTCGGGGCCGATCTTTCCCCCCCCCCCTTATTGTCCATTCGGATCCGGGTTTTGGTTGAATTTGATTCGAAAGGTGTTTAAGGTAGGTGTAACATGGCTATATTCCAAGGACTTTTTAATGTAAAAGCACATGTAACTAATAGAAAAAAGTGATCTTTAGTGATGCAAACTAGTCTCTTTTTTTTTAAAAAAAAAACCTTACGCTTTACTATCGAGAACGTCCTTTTGATAGGCTACAGTGACATGATGATCGTCAAATCGAAACCACTTATAAAAGATTAGAGAGAGAGACAAAAAAAAAAGGGGGGGGGACAGGGTTGTTACCTCGTTTCTATGTTTAGCAAACATTGTGTAATGGCCCGTGTCCATCTTGCCCTGATGATTGACAACGGCGAAAAGTGTATATACATTATCTGCGTCCTTCTTTTTATTTGCAGTGTAGGGTGTCAAATCAAGTTCAGCAGGAAACTTGATCTTGGTTTCAATTTTGTTGGTGGAAGAGGTACCGTGTTCAAATCGCTACAAATATAGGTGGTCAGTTCGTTTGTTTTATACAGCATAATGGCGTTGTTTTACCTTGAGTTGGATACTAAGCACGGGAGGTATACGTTTAATGGACAATTGCTTTGTCGCTTCCTACACATAAGCATAATAATAATAATAATAAAAAATGAGCGAGGCGGAAACAGCATTTTGTTATTATAAAAAATAAAAAAAATAGTTGGGCTAACCTGGAAGGTATTGCCGCATTTACTACAGCTGTATTCATTAGGACCTAATTTCTCAGGTTGTGTATATCGATCCAGACAATCCAACAAGGTATTACCCTGTTTATTGGACCGAATAGGGTCATCCAGACTCACTCTTCTGCCATTGGGTAAAACCTTGGTATGATTGTTCTTCTTCTTTTTCTCCACGGGTCTCAGGCCCAGACTGATATCAAGCATGGGATCACAGGTGGTGGTGACATTTCTACAACGCAGACATGTGACATTGGATTGTAACAATCCTGCAAACGTCGTATGAATAATACAGTCACAATTCGATAATTTCTGACCATCACATCCAGCATGAATATTATTTAATGCGCTGATAAAGAATTCGTGCGCATCTTGTTGTGCATACCCTGCTAGTTCCTTTAAACTCATCCACATGGACTGTAAGAATCGACATGGGCCATAGGGCTTCTTGTCCTCCGAGTAAAACTATGAAAAGC
Organism: Mucor saturninus; assembly: GCA_016758985.1. Classification (NCBI taxonomy): domain Eukaryota; kingdom Fungi; phylum Mucoromycota; class Mucoromycetes; order Mucorales; family Mucoraceae; genus Mucor; species Mucor saturninus. Next base: position 15,783 of record JAEPRD010000300.1, on the reverse strand, counting down.
GTTTTTTTAGTTCGTTAGCAAAAAAACAAGGGGGAATACGACAGAGCCTTATACCTGCGCAAAGAGGTTATCCATTTCGCAGCACATGCAAAACTCCTTTTGACAATGTTTGGGGTTATGTCGATCACTGAGAAAATAAGCTTTTAATAAAGGATTGTGAACCAGACTTTGAAGGATGACGTTCATAAAGCAGGTGTTTCCCATATTACAAAGTCCGCGAATGCCTTGACAGGATGAGATGGATGCATGACGGGTCAATGCTGATGCATCTCCGTTCGTTGGTTCCCATGGTGTATACTGAATACGTTTCTTCTTTCTGGATTCTAATGACACGACGTTAAAAATTTCGGTTTTTCTATATCTATAAATAACGTACTGTAAAGAAGTTCACCGCGAACGATCTTTTCATCGATTTCGGCGTCGTAGATATAGTCGTTACATTCGTAGCAAAATAAAGTGTGTCGATCAAAATCCATGGCTACAAGAGACAAACAAAGAAGGAAGGGGGTGAGGTTGGTGTATTATATATATATAAATAATGATCAAGTCTAACCAAATGTATGCTTCTTTTCCTGTTGATGCTCTTTGATGTGTCCCTTTTTCCAGCATCCGATATAGATGCAATGCAGACACGCATGTAAACGAGAGAGTGGGTCGGAGCAAGTACTGCATTGAGGTAACGGAAGCTGTTGTTGTTGCTGTTGCTGCGTTTTAAAAAAGATCAGTTTTTTTTTTTTTTTTTTTTTGTTGGTTGGTTGGTTGGTTGGTTGGTTTACCTGTTTGGATTTACGCTTCCTATCTCTACTCTTATGCCAACCAATGGAATAACGAACCAAGGCTCGATAATTTTCCAAAAGGTTCTCACTTTTACCTTCCTTGATCCTTTGCTTTAACTGACATAGATGAGGACAACCGCCCTTCTTGACGAGGTGAGCAGGACCGTAAAACGAAGAAGGATTGTCGGCAGAATAAATGACATTGTAAATCGTACGTTGGTCGTTTGCTAAAGGTGAAGGTGGGGACAGTGGTGATAAAGGTGAACCCGGAGGATGTAAATTATGCGACATGTCTTTTTAATCTTTGATGAAAAAGAAGAAGAAAAAAAAAAAAAAAGAGAAAAGAACGTCTCATTATTTTGACGGCCGTTTAATAAATTTACTTTTTTTTTTTTAACTGACGTCTGTGTGTACAATAATTTATGAAAGGTATCCTACAAGGGACTCCATTGTTTAACATGAGATACAGGTGTGGCATCATGCATTAGCAGTGGGTGGGGAGGAGGAGGTGGGGGGTGATAAGAGATACAAAGTGTATTGCTGGCAAAGCATAACTGTTCCAATGCTTGTAGTTTTTACTTGATAGATGGAAGAGGGGGGGGGGGCAGCAGCAGCAGCAGCATTTTACATTGAACAAGACCTATTTATGATTGAACGCTGTGTCCAGGTAAAGAAAAAGAAAGAAGGCTGACATCATGATTTTAAGGGGAAGTCGTCCCGGTTATTCCATGCAAAAAAATACCTTTGAAATGGCCTTTTACCTCTCTTTTTTTTTTTTAATAAACTAACGAAGTCCCTTGATCTCATATACAAAGTCACACTTTTTTAAACGACTGAATTCCTTTTTTTTTTTTGCAACACCCCATAATTTTTTCTCTTTTCTCTTTTCTCTTTCTTTTTTTTCTTTTTTCTAAACATTACTGCCTTTTTTTTTTTAATTTTTTTTTTTTTTGCATTTTCATTGGAGCGAAACTTTTTTTTTTTTTTTTTTAATCAGCACTGAGCAAAAGAAAAAAAGATGGATAGAAATTCAGTTATACAAGGCAAGTATTTTAATATTTTTTTTTTAAAAAGAAAAAAAAAAGGGGGGGGGTTGTGAGCACAAAAGCGGAGAAGACGGGGAAACCGTGTATGTCTTTTTTTTTTTATTATTATTTATTTACAAAAGATCCCCTTTTTTTATTTTGGGTTATCCCTCTTCTTTATTCAAACAGATTTGCATACTACTTTTCCCAGCTCACCTACAATTACAGCAACCACAACAGCTACAAACGCTAATTATGGAGTTAAATTGACAGACAATACCATGTTTCCCATCAACCATAGTAATAACGATAGCACCCATAGCAACGCAAGTGATTCTCAATCCTCGTCGTTCCTAGATAATCTCGATTTCACAACCCTCTATCCTTCTCCATCCATACCCTTACAAGATACGCAACACTATCAGCCAACCTATTCACCGAATGCTTATTATCAACAGCATCTACATCAGTTGCAGCAGCAGCATCATCAACAGCAGCAGCAGCAGCAGCAGCAGCATCAGCAGCATCAGCAGCATCAGCATCAACAACAACAACAACAGCAGCAGCAGCAATATTTACCCGTGTACCCTGCTACATCACCGCAGCAACAAAATTCATACCAACAGCATCCCCAAATGAACCATCAGCAGCAACATCTCCTCCACCAACAGCAACAACAACATCACCAACAACAACAACAGCATCATCATCAACAGCAACAACATCACCAGCAACAACAACAGCATCACCAACAACAACAACAACAACAGCAACATCATCAGATATTACTTCAACGATTTAATAGCAATGGTAGCACTGCAAGTAGCACGAATTCACAGCCGTCTTATATATCCAACTACAGCCCTATGGCGCATTACAACCAATCGTTGCAGCAGCAGGAAGCCAATTTATCAAAAATGTATTATCTGAATCAAGCGAATCTGATCAACCCAAATAAACCTGTGGTGGTAAATAGTAGTAATAAACGAAAGAGTCCTACGGGTGGTGGTGGAGGAGTGGGAGGAGGAGGAGGAGGAGGAGAAGGGAATGAGCTTGTACTGGATACGTTACAAGTGCAAAAGAAGAAACCCAAGGCCAAAAAGAAGAAGGTTCCTAAAGTGATTGACCCGAATGCACCACCGAAACCCAAAAGAAAGACAGGATTGAATAAACCACTGATTCTGAGTGCAGCGTTGTCGGAGCTGATGGACGGCGACAAAGAGGTGAGATAAGATGTGTGTAAGTGGGATTGATTTACTGAATATTGAAAATAAATAGTTATCGAGACCCGAGCTAGTGCAAAAGTTGTGGAAATATATTAAAGGAAATGATCTTCAGGATCCTGCTGATAGACGGTTTATTTTGTGTGATGAAAAGTTGAAAAAGATATTCGATCAGGATCGTATCAATAGTTTTGGTATGAATAAGGATTTATCAGCACATCTTACAAAGAAGGAAGAACCCATCCCCGCCGCTACTACTGACACTGCTCCTGCTGCTGCTGCTGCTGCTGATGTCCCTCCTGTTGAAAATGGCGAATTATTACTGATCCAGACTACAGATTTACCTCTAGATCCTATTGTTCAACAAGAACCAACACCTTCAAAAGATGACACGCCTCCAGAAGATGACTTTTTATTATAACTTCCACACACACACACACACACACACCCCTTTTTTTCTTCTCCTATTATACTCTCTTTTTTATTTTACTATATACCTTTTTATACATATTTTCATCTCTCTGACCCCTCCCCTTCTTTTTCTTAATACTTTCCGGGATAAACATCACACCAAAAAAAAAAAAAAAAAAAAAATCTATTTTCTACAGCCAAAAAATAATAAAAAAAAGTTTCTACAGTTCCAAAATACAATTTATTAATTTCGTACCACCAATGTGCATACAATTTTCCCTGATATGCACACTCCCTTTTTTAGTAAATATGAGAACAAAAGTGCCATTCCCTATTTTTATTTTTCGTGTCAACTTCTTATATAAAGCGCACTCTTGAGTAGAACAAAAAACACTTTTTTTTTATCTATTTTCAATAATCAAAAAGGTGACATAAAACAGCTCTTTTTTTTTTTTTACTTTCTCCCGTTTCCGATCATGCAATCAAACTGGAGTTGCATAAAAAATTGATTCTCCCCCCGTCTCCCCCACCCCTTTCTTTTGTTGTTGTTGTTGTCGTCGTATGGGGATGTCGGCTACAACCCAATAAATAAAACTTACGCTCATCCAACTCCCCCCTCCATACACACACATACGCCATTTAACGTGAATTTACACTAGAAAATAGGCAGCGTGTCCTTGACATGTGGTACACCCATCATGTGTTCATTCCCAGCAGTAGTCTGAACAAGATACTATCAGCTCATTTAAACAGAAACAATTACGTGATCATACTGTTATTTACAAAAGTATCTTACATAAGGTGGAATGAAACACGGTCGTAGATCTCGAAGAAAATCACGCACATACACACTTTATCTAATATCCTCCTTCCCCCTCCTCCCCCCCTCCTCCCAGCCATCACGCTCGGGACTGCAGCTAGTGTGCTTAAATCGCAACAATAGTGACCTATAACACCCGGGGGAGATCATCCATCTGGGGGTAGGGATGGTGAGAGAAAATTCAGTCGCCGAAAGCACAACAGTGTTACAGTACCTGATGGTAGTGGTAGCATTTAGCATTGGGCCCTGTCCATTCGTTATTTTATCTCTGACCACAATAATAATAACTGAGGAGTGACTTTTTAATGGGGGAGGTCTTTAGTTTCTGGCTTGACTTTGTGATTTATGCTTGCTTGTGACTATCAAATGAGGTTTCATTCATATATTTGGGAATAGAGTAACACATAATTTTTTTAAGCTTTTTCCGAATAAATGAAAGCATGAGCATGTACCCGAATGCAGACTTTAGCGAACCTTACTCTTCGGTGTCCTTTCAGTATAAGCAACTCACTTCACCATACCCTTACAGTCATAACGAAACCGTCGAACTCAACAAGACCAGTTTTTTACCCAAAAAAAGTCAAATAACGAGATGGTTTCGACATCATCAAAAGCAAATCCTCTTTTTAGTTTGCCTACTTTTACTAGCACTCTTTTGTCTACGTAACCTCATTGCCGTTTACTGGACTTTTCTCAAGATCAAGATGGATAGCACCATGTTCGATCGTGGTTATGTCGCTTGTGGTCTGTTACGAAAGGAACCCATGTTATTTGTACAAGATACCCGCCACGTTCAAGTCGTTTGGGAAATGAATTGTGGCATGTCAAATAAGGCCATGTCACTCACTTACTGGCAAGGGGACGAAAAGATCACATTGGAGGCCATCGAGCCCAAAGTCCTGGACCCTCACCACACTGTCTATAAAGCCACCTTGGGTCCCATCGAAAGGGGAGGCACCGTGAATTACAGGATCGAAACCACACGAAAGGAAGAAGGCACCGAAAAGACACAAAAGCCAAAAGTATTAGCGAAACATGCATTTCAATGGTACACAACCCTCGATACAGAACCTATTCGTATGGCAGCGATCGCAGATAATCAATTTGGTATGTTGACCTTTTCATCTTTACTGCGTCAGATCAGAAAACTATCGCCCAAACCACAGTTTTTAATTCATGCGGGGGATGCCATCCAAAACTATCCTTCACTCAGACAATGGCAGACGGATTTCGCTGGTCCCTTAGCAGCGCATGGATTAGGTCAAACCACACCCTTGATCTACGCCCATGGTAACCATGATTATGACATGAGAGGTGAATATACTTATACACGTAGTCACGGGATGGACGGTCACCCTTGGTTTGCATTCTCCATGGCCAACGGGGCTCTTCGTTTCATCGTTCTGGACAGCAACATTGATTGGGAGCTACAGGACACCTGGCTCAAGCATGAAATCCAATCCGACGAATTCAAACAGGCTCAATTCCGTGTTGTCGTAGTTCATGTGCCCCCCTTTTTGGAATATTGGGATCCAGAAGCTTGGTTTCAACAGGGACAAAGTAAATGGGGAGCCTTTATCAAGGATCGTTACGTACCCATCTTTGAAGAAGGTAAAGTCGATATCGTCATCTCGGGTCATCAACATAATTATGAACGTGGGGAACGCAATGGAGTTCATTATGCTATTATTGGAGGCGGTGGAGGGGATTTGGATTTTGATCAGGTGACCGATTGGGCCATGTATGAAGCCAAATCATTAGACTTTCATTTCGTCTTTTTGGAGTTTAAACCTCCTCTCTTAAATAATCGGTGGTCTCTTCATTGGGATACCTATAGTGTCAGTGGTAAAAAAGTCGATTCAATGTCAATAGAGTCTCGCACATAGAATTTTTTTTTTTTTCCGTGATCATGCAAGATAATTTTGCTTTGCTTTGTGTACGGTAGAGTACGTGAGGCAACTTCTTGTGATTGATACAGACATGACTAGATTTATCAATAAACATACATAGGCTGTTATAAATGAAGATGATTTTTGGCTCACCAGTAAAGCATGACAATTTATCTTTTTTTTTTTTTTTTTTTTTTTTTTTTTTTTTTTTCTATAAAGCAAATAGTAACACAAAAGTAACCAGCGCTTGTGTTCGTTTCGACAACTTTAAAAAAGAGATGCTACGAATATCTAATGTGGTTGTTATGACACGGTTTGGAAACTATTTTAAAGAAAGATAGTTGCGCAGATAACTACGCATAAATAAGGCATTCTAAAGCTCTCTCTCTTTTTTTTTTACGCAATCAATCACCATTGTTAGAAGTAAACTGTAAAGTATATTCTATCTTGCGAGATTTGCTTTCCAATCAAATTTACACGGAACGTAGAACAAAACAAACTTTTTTTTTCCCCTCCCGTCAATTATACCGAACTTTATCATCACAGACTTACCAAAAGTAAGACAAAACTGTTGCGATATAATGTTATTTATTTATTATCTCGCAGGTCCAAGACAGTAAAGTCATAATCTGCTATTCCAACATGACCGTCCCCTTCAGCAGCCTATACACAAGTAAAAAAAAGTTAAGTAACAGTAGCCTCCAAGGAATGACAATACTTAAACTTACAGTGTAAATAGGCAAGTCAGGATGAGGATGAAAAGCCGGTGTCGCTTTACAATTACTAATAATATCTAGTCCTGGTGGATCTGTCAATCTAAAAATACCAAAACTATAGAAATAAAGGGGATTAGTTGAAAAGGCCATCAAAAATAGCCTCGTTTCTTACTTGGGTGTCTGAGAAGGAGCACAAACAATAGCAATTGCTTCAGGTAGCATAAGTTGATAAGAACAATGTGTGTGTAAATCCACTGAGCTTAAGAAACAGGATTGGGTTGGATGTGTCTGAATAGATAGATTAACATTCGCATGCATACCGACACAAAAAAAAAAAGCAACTTACATGGATCCAACCAAAAGTCAATAAGTCGTGCTTGTCTTGGATATCGAATAAATCCTCTTCGTTCTCGGTGGTACATGTATCTGGAGTCCCTGTCTGTTTGGGTATAATTAATGTTGTGATCTTTAATATATTATTTTTCTTGTTGAAAATTAAGTTAGTACACCAATCTCATAAATAAATAATATGATCCATACCAGTGTTCCAGCCAAAATACCACATGTCTCAATCTTATTGCGAGTGTTACGATCGGCAATTCCGACAAACCTTGCATGTAATCGCTTCGGTAACAAAAGCTTTCGAAGTGGCTCACCTCTTTCGGTCGAAGCTTTTTTTTTAAAAAAAGATGTTAACTATCTATCACACTAGAATTCTCATCAACTTTACCATCCGTTGTGGGTCCTGATCGATGTATCTCTTTATCCTCATGCAATTTGATTTTAGGCGGTAACTCTGGTGAATGAATATCTCGGTTGATTGGTATTTTTGGCGGTAATGTAGGTTGCTGACGAATTTTGGGTGGAAGCTGTGGTGGAGATTGTACCGAAGTAGGGAGCTGAGCTTGGTAAACATATCTAAGATAGAGTTAGTATAATATAGAATGACAACTAAAACCACTGTACCCATCACTCTGATTATGTAATGACAAGCTAGGATACTCGGCCTTTTGATAGCCAGTGCCAGTGGTTGGAGACCTTTTATACAATTAATATCAAGAAAAGTCGAATGGTAATTTTTTTTTTTTAAGGTTTACTTTGCCACTTCGCTATATTCAGTTCTCACCCCAGCAACACCCTTTAAAGCGTCTTGTAAGTTCCAATCTTTAGAAACGGTTTCGACGGGGCGCTGTTGCAATAGCCATTGTGTTGTCTGATTGGAGATGGACGAAGCTTTTTTAGCCTCTTCTGCTTGCTCTATTTTTTTTACATGCGAAGCGTATGCTTCCTCTAATACCGGCTTCATCTGCTCTAGAGCCTCCAAAGCCTCCAGGCAATTCTAATAGTGTGTTCATGTTAAATTTATGCCAAGACTTTTTTTTTTTTTTTTTTTTTGAGGTGGGTAAGTTACTCTATTCAATTGCTTCAGGCTTTTCTTATTCTCTGCATTCTTATAAGCTGGATGTTTGGGTAATTCACTTATACCTAAGCTTTTATTTAAAACAATAGATTAGACAAGTCTGTTGTTTTTTTTAAAAAAACAAAAAACAAAAAAAGCTTACTTGGTGAATTTCATGTACAGCACATAAGCATGCTCCCAGTCATGTTCCAGCTTATAAATGTGTGCTTGTTTAAATAATAAATCGGCTGAACGAAAATAAAGTCGAATAGAAATATTAGGATCCACAGGTATAATGCTCAATTTCTCAAGTTCGGCAGGTGACCTTGGTTGCTTTGCCATGTTTTTTTTTTTTAAAAAAAGTATTAAGGAATAAACAAAAAGGTTAAATTCCCCTCGCGTGTGTGTGGTGGATGACACATCCCAAGCCGAAACATAGCGGTGTTTCATTTGTTACTGTCGGGTCACAACACAGTAAAGGCACTGAAGTACGATGCTACATACGTACCATATTCTTAACAAGCTATGGTCTCAGTGACAGGTTATTCCTGTGAATATTGCCCCGTTTTAATTTATTTTTCTTCAATTTTTAATCAACATTGACAAAAGATATCATACGAAGTTAAATACATAAAAAGAACCCGTACTTTCAGTGAGGGAAGTACCAAAAATCTGCAAAAGATGATTCTGCAAGCAAGGAGGTTAAGAACTACTTACTAAGGGTCAAATGTCAATTTATATGTGTTATAGTAAATTACCTAGTATATTTTCCAACTTTAAACTGATCAAGTTTATTTATATCAACCCCTTCTTCGACATTATACTTGTCCTCAAGTTCTGTCGTAATTGGGTACGATTCACTTAAGATTAACTAAGCAAATCATTTAAATAAATAAACTATGAAATCAAATCAACCTTTGATGTTGCATACCAGCATACGCTTGTATACTGCTATACAACTTCTCCTACTACGAGTACATACTTCTATATTAAAAATTGCATGATTGGCCTAAATACGATATACGAATGACAGTTGGATACAGAATGCTATACCACTGAGTTACGATATCACCGATCGAGAAGAGAATCTGCTCAGATCAAATCAAGAATTATAAGAAAGAGAAACTTAATATTAATAGTTCTCTCAATGGATTAGCTACCCAGAGAGAGAATAGAACAGCTATTAATATAAATGGTTTATTTACTTATATATTGATATAATTATACTGCTGATAAAGAGTATAAAGAAATAGTGTATGGATTAATGGATACCTGTTTTCTACAGCCAATTATACAAATATCGGTAAGACATTTTATATTTGGGATCGTATTTTACACCATGGCGGATTATTTGTTTGACTCAAATAAATTTGTTAGTAAAACGTACAACTGTTAGTCGTTTTGCAACCAAATTTGTTCGAATTGTCACCTAGTGTTTTTGTTTTTTTTTTTTTTTTTCAGTTGTTTGCTGCAACCAAATTTGTTTGCAAAACGAACAACAGTTGGTGGTTTTGCGATTAAATTTGTACCAATTGTCACCAACTTTTGTTTTTAAAAAAAAAGTTGTTTGCTGCAAACAAATTTGTACGCAAAGCAAAAAAACTGAAAGTAACTCTGCGACCAAACTTGTACGCAACTTAACAAGTGGACGTCTTTAGGAACAATGACAGACTTTTTATTCTCAGCCCAATCCGCACATACTTTAGCAGAATACACATCATTTCTTAACGGTTTATTTTTACATACTCTGTTTTTTTTTCATGTGATTCAAAAATTGCTTGCATTCCCCATCTTCGAGTCAAGCAATTCTGTAAAAATATAATGTGGTATCACTTTGTAATGATTTTCAACCAAGGTGCATTGGACGAGACCGATGTTACAAACACCATGACCGAAACGACAAACAACATACTTATGCTGGCCAGGACAACGCAAGATCACCTTTACCATGAGCCTGTCGTAATCTACAACTCCATGTGATTCAGCCACATCAATTAAAACCAGAAAATCGCGTACGCTCTCGAACGTTGTTTTAAAGAAGAAAGTGATGGAATGGACAAGAATTTGGCTTGTCAAATTGTTGTGATGGCTACAAAGGTAAAAAAAAAAAAAAAAAAAAATCGGTACGACTTAATAATGACCCTAATCAAACTTAATTTAGGTTGGATGGTGTGAACATAACACAGTTATTGACTTTTTCGTTCGTTAATATGATCTTTTAAAAAAAGCGGAGGTGTACACTATATCATTGAACCAAGCCCGACCGGCACCATTAACCACACCACTACTTATATTGACGGACTCGTAGTGAACGGAGTATACTCTCATGTAACATCTTTGTAGAACAGAAATAAACTGTCTATCAGACACACCACAAAAAAAAAGCTAGAAACGGGATATTCGAACAGAGGAGACCATAACTCGGGTGTGGTATTATTATCTGGATCAAGTGGAACAAAGTCATTCGTTGTACGCCGTCTAAGTTCCAAGAGACTCAAAGTCTCTCCCAAATTGATATTTGAACTGCCTACGTGATCATATAAAGCAAAACGTCCAAGAACATTTTCAGCATTGACACCAGCATTTACCTTGGATCATTTTTATATTACGGCCAATCGTTCTTTCCATTGACTTACCCCAATAAGCTTTTAAGACCCCTAGCTTCTCAATCATTATTGGTATATGGGTTATATAGTGTTGAACAGGTTTCGACGCACCAGGTCGAATTCGTTTTTGACGTACGTCATGCAGCACAAAATTGTTCTACTGCTTTAACGTACAAAGTATCAAAATAGTCACATACCCAAATAAAACGTCTTCGTTATGCCAAAACCCTCTTTTTCTTTTACTTTTTTCTAAGCTTTTAAAGAATAAGCTTTGTAGCCCTTGTAACTTTTTTTTTCTTTCTTTTTTTTTGCTTATGTATTGCATTCCTGTGCTAATGAAGTTGGTTTTCTATTTAGTATCCATAAGAAGTTTATTTTTATTCCAACGCCTTCGGTACTTTCTGCTTCCATGTTATATGTATGTGTTGTCCTTTAAAATCAGTTAGACCTACTCTAATTACCACTTCTTCTGTAAGCAAGCGAAAATAGCTTTAAACACACTTTTGTCACTCGAGACTTGAAGACTTTATAGTCATAAAGGGAAAGTAAGTTTTGGTTACCGTAAGTTTTTCTTGATTGCCTGCTTAAATTGAGAGAACTGATATGTTCTACCTCGATTATTTTTAGATACATCAGCCCTTTTTGCACTACTTTTTCCGTCTCCTCTTGAAGCTCTTGTTATGTGCGTTCTATCCAAATATTACATGGTACGCGTCTTAAGCTTATACGTTTTTTTTTAGTCCCTCACCTGTTTGACTTTAAAGATTCTTCTGTCACCCGATGCTTAATTTTGTTTAAGCCCAAGTAAGATACCATATGTCAGGAACGAGGAGGAACGAGACAGGCAGGACAGGACAGAGAATGAGTAGCTTCTTGAAAGCAGGTTATTTATTTAAGAATAAAAGGGAAAAGAAGAGAAGATGATTATGAAATATACATGATAAAGAAAACTGGGAGAAGTAAAATTTATTAGCTATATTTATAAAGAAAACAAGAAACTCAATTAAAGAATAAGCAATGACAAAAGTTAGTCATAGCTTATGTTGATCATGACAAAGGATTTAAAGAGCTGACAGATGAATGATAAATATTGAGTCTGAAAGCTGGTTACTCATAAAGCATAATTGGGGCATACGTTGTAACAGGATCATGACACCATACACTTTACACTGCTCGTTTACCTAACTAATGGGGGGTTTAATTGAAGCATCTCTTAACCTCAATTATGAAAAATCTATCGCTTATTCAGATGTATTTAATGCAGTAAGCAGGTCATTTTAACACTTTTTAGGTAAGTTGTATCCTAGTTTCAAATATAAATGATTGATGTCGCTCGTATCTTAAATGCTGCTATCAAAATTGGTTGTTTTGCGACAAATTTGTAGGATAACAGCCAAGTAATTTGGCTGTTTATTGAACAAAGTGGTACAAAGACAAACAACACTTGTACGTTTTACGAACAAGTTTGGTTGTTTAACAAACAAGTCAACTGGTACGCTTTCAAACAAATTTGTACGCAAGAAATTGAAGCCAGCTATTTTTCAAACAAGTATTTACCTGTAAAACTTGTACGTTTTGTCACCAAATTTCGACGAATCGTTATCAAGTTTTCCGCCACTGTAAATTATTCAATACAGATGCTGCATTCTTCTCAGTTAAGATCCATCGCTTCCTCATTGTTTTCATTCTCGCTTTTAATTCGCGAAGCTGATTGCATGACGTCGTCCAAAAGGTCTGTGGTTTCGTCTGTGTCGGTATGTATATATTTTTTGTTGTTGTTGCTGTTGGATCGACGACTTCTATGAGTACCAGTATACCTATAACAGAGACAAGGTACATGAAGAGCAATGGACGTCGAGGAGAGCATCAAAGGTCACTTTGCAGTAATCAACGCCCTCTTTAAACATTCTCGTGACATTACCCTCCAATGGTGATGCTGGGGGTGCTGGTGTCGACTAGGAGGTTAGCAGAAGCAAGGCTGTATTACGTAAATAATACATTTCAGCAAATACAAGACTAATTACAACGATGTTAAGATTGGCGCAAGGCGTTTTTATGGAGCTTAAAAAGGCAATTGGGCAAGATGAATAGCAATTGTGAAGAAAAAGAAATGTACAAGTAAAGACATCTGGTAATGATCTATGAGTCATAAAAGTCTCAGGTGTGTTTCAAAATTAAAACCATAACTGAGTGCATAAGAGCACAGGACAGGTTACACATCTCCAAAAGACAAATTAAGCTTAAATTAAGCTAGCAGAAGGACCCGATCATTTCATGTCATTATGCCTCTCTACCTCTTTCATGTACCTGACTTAAAACAAGCCAAACCAAAGACACAGCTGAACGTGTCATTAGTCAGAACCATATAAAAAACTTGGGGTTGCAATTCTGCGTTTAATGGATGTCAAGTCTTTTGATGTTAATGTAAAAGCTGACCATATAATTTGAAAGTCCCGCTCTTCTGGGAGTAACATTCATAAAACTATGTTTTGCTTTCTGCATTGTAGCTGCTTATCGCAACTTTATTAAAAACCAACAATATCGTCATAGTTAAAGCCGTAACAAAAATTCCTCCAAGGGAACCCATTAGAAAATAAAGTCTCTTTTATTGTATGAATTGTAACAATGATTGACATTTTGCATAATGTTGCTGAGTTGTAGCAGTGTCGAAGGTGATCTTTTATTCTTTTAGTGTTCCCTAATGTCAAAGTCGACAAGGCCTCTATTGTTCTTTCTCACTTTCTTTTCCTCTCTTCTCTTTTTTGGCCCTTTTTTTGCTGCGCATTTTTTTGCTGCTGCGCATTTTTTGCTCTATTTTTCTGTGGCATTCGAAATTTTCAAAGTCAGTGCGCAGCAAAACACGTCACAAAACAGAAAATAATCCGTGTGGTATAAAAAGGGCATATTTTTTGCGGCCCCCCAATTTCTTCTTTTTTCTGCATTCATCTAAAAAACAAGGTAAGCATTTCTATCTAGCCAACAAACTTACGAAACGAGTCGAAACGAGCCGAAACGAGCCGAAATGTGGTGTTTTGGATAATAAAAATTCAAACAAAAGAAATAAAACAAAAGTAGAAATACTTTGAGACTGTTGGTATGCTTTATTTCAGTTTTAAAAGAGAATTAGGGATTATCAAGGTCAAAGAATAAAGGATATATATAAGATGTCTGAATTTAAATTATAAAATTATTGCATAATCGAAGTACACTATTTTAGTGCAGTGTCTTCTTTGCACTATTTTAGTTAAAAACGTGTAGAGACTAAAGAAGTGTATTTTCTTTATCAAGTATGGATGCTGAGATATTTGTATTTTAGTGTAGAATGTATGATGTAAGTGTATCTGATGTTATTTTTATAATGATGATTTTATTAGAAGTAAGCCAGATCATCACACGAAACGAGGCCAAAACGAGCCAAAACGAGGCGAAACGAGGCGAAACGAGGCGAAACGAGCCGAAACGAGCCGAAAAGAGACAAAACGAGGCCGAAACAAGACGAGACGAGGACGAAACGAGTCGAAACCAGCCAAAACGAGACGAAACGAGCCGAAACGAGACAAACCGAGGCCGAAACAAGACGAGACGAGGACGAAACGAGTCGAAACCAGCCAAAACGAGACGAAACGAGCCGAAACGAGACAAACCGAGGCCGAAACAAGACAAAACGAGGACGAAACGAGTCGAAACGAGCCGTAACGAGCCGAAACAAGACGAAACGAGGCCAAAACGAGTCGAAACGACACGAACCAACGAACGAAACGAGTGGATCAGCCGCAGGTACGAACGAACGAGCCGAACGAACGAACGAAACGAACGAGTGGATCAGCCGCAGGTACGAACCAACGAAACCAACGAACAAGATGAACGAGTGCATCAACTGCAGTTACGAACCAACGAAACGAACAAAAGAAACGAACCAGTCGATCAGCAGCAGGTACAAACAAGACGAACGAACGAGACGGACGAACGAGACGAACAAGTGGATCAGCCGCAGGTACGAACCAACGAAACGAACGAACGAGACAAACAATTGGATCAACCGCAGGTACGAACCAACGAAACGAACGAACGAGACAAACAATCGGATCAACCGCAGGTACGAATCAACGAAACGAACGAACGAAATGAAGCCGTGGATAAGCCGCATGTACAAACGAGACGAAACTAACGAAACAAAACGAACCAGTATATCAGCCGCAGGTATGAAGGAGATGAAAGAAAGAAACGAACGATTGGATCAGCTGCGGGTACGAACCAACAAAACGAACGAATGAAACAAACGTGAGAAATTCGAGAGATAAAGCAACGAATTAAGAATAAAAATAAAGAAATTTGACGAAGTAAAATTATCAAACTGCAAAAATAAACTAATGTCTTTATTATACAATAAATTGGGTTCTTTATATAAATATTCAGGGCTGGCTGAATATCAATCATTAAAGTGAAACCTGTCAAATATACAATAGGCGTCTTGTCAATTAAAGATCGAGCATATCATGGTACCTTCGAGAATCTTGTTATTGACGAGCGATCATATCATTGGATTGTATTATCTGGAATAAATGTATGACTATTGTTTTCTATATATTGATGAGTAATCAATGCGTAGTAAATAGAGTGTAATAGCATGTATTTGATTTTAAGAGTAATGCAATAATGATTTATAGAAAGGTTATCAAAGAAGAAAGAAAGAATTGATGATAGAGTTATATCTGTATATAAGCTCGATCACAACAGGGGCTATGTCGTATTTGGGTACGATTCACTTAAGAATAATTAAGCAAATCGTTCAAATAAATAAATTATGAAATAAAAAACAACCTTCAATGTTGCATACCAGCATATACATGTATACTGCTATACAACTTCTCCTACCACGAGTAAATACTTCTATATTAAAGATTACATGATTGGCACA
>JAEPRD010000299.1:0-19491 GCA_016758985.1 Mucor saturninus | reverse complement strand
AGTTGTTAAGAGTAGTATCCTCAGCCTCGTCCATTCCATTTATTATAAATACTCTTTATTTTTCCTCTTCCTAAATCTTTAGTTAACTTTAACATCAATAAACTCTGACAAGAATTTTAATTGATCCAATTGTTTTTTATACTTTTTTTCTGCAAAACTATCCTATTTCAAGCCTACTTTTGCTACACTCACTTAGAACTGAATAATCAACTACCAACGTATATTATTCTTCTTCTACCTTACTGTCAAAACTAAATCTCAACCGATCACTACTACTCTCAGTGTATCAATGCTCTAAGCACATCTATTAAAATCCTTCTGACAGACCGAAGCTACGACACCACGACAAAATTTATCTAAATGTTTTGTACTCCGAAAAAAAAGCCGACAAAAAACTAAAATTATTGCGCCCTCGGGGAATCGAACCCCGGCCTTCACCTTGGAAGGGTGAAATTCTACCACTAAACCAAGAGCGCTCTGATGGTCTTGTAAGCCTCAGATGTCTAATTAATCCTTACGTAATAATTCCTAGCACGTGACTAACACGTGAAGCTATTCTTATTGGCCAGAAGAGTACTCTTCAAAGTACAAGTACAAAATAAAGTATGAGATAAAAGATACTGTTTTATTTAAAATAAGATGGGGATATTTATACTGTCTAGTTTGGTTGTTATTTCATATATACGTAATTGTTTTATAGGCTAAAGTAGTTTATAACTTTGTCTTGTTGGTTTTATGACATATAGCTTTGTTTTCTTAGTTGGTCTTGTCTTATTTAATTTTGGCTTGAATCTTCTTTTGGGTCGCGTGAGCTCCATTACGTCATAGTAGTTCTCGGTACCGGATTCCTGGACCGGAACTATTTCATTGGCTGGATGAATGCTGACAGTCTTGTCAAACCGATGATTGTCGATGAACCAGATGTCTCGGAAAGTCACGTGACCATTCGGACTAATTTAACCGAACCAATCAATGACATGGATATGGATATGCCGCTCGAGGTAGAATTACGGCTTAAGAAATCTAAATATCAATCAGGCCAATAGAAAACGACCAAAGAAGTAACACCACTTATTTATAAATATCACAACACTACTTCAGTATTTCGACAACCTGATACTTTATATTATTATCAACCTTTATATCTATCACCATACAATTATATATTATTATCACCATACATCACTATTACAATATCACGACACTTATTATTATTATCCATTACATTATTATCACATTCTCTATATCCTTCAAACTAGTATAAATAGCCCCTAGCTTTGTATCAAATAAACATTATCTTCTATTTTATATATTTAAGTACTTCTCTACTTATTAACTGATTGAAAAATCCAAAGACAAAAAAAGATAATAAGACAGAGTATTAACCAGATTGCAAAAAGGAACTGAACTTTATTAAACATAAAAATGTGCGTTTCTTTTATACACAATGAACACAACTATTTACAGCAAACGGGAAGATGACTACCGTGGGTAGATTATATTGACAAGTTGTCCAAACTGTCAATATCCCGCAAGGTACATCCAGGATAATAAAATAACAGTCCATAACTGAAATAAATATATTAGTGTTACGTGAATTATGAAATACCATCTGACATATGCCAAAAGGTGAAAGATGATGTGATAGTTGAGGATAGAAATAAAATAAATAAAAAACAATAAAGTACTTTGAGACTGCTTATAAGTTTCTATTAGGAGTAAAAGTAGATTCAAAGATTCAGAGGGTTCTATTCTAACTATCAGTTTGCATATTTATATATGTTAAGAGAAATCGGATTATGAATTTAGTTTGATGGATAAGTTACACAGCACTAAAATAGTGCTTGTAGTTGGATATGATATAAGGTATAAGAATCTAGTTCATGTTGTGATGTAATAATGTATGGGATGATGAAATGAGATTTAATTTAGTATTGTTTTATGGTGTGATTGATAACAACAGTAGGTGGATCACCACAGATGATAAATTACTTCAATCGTCGGAGTGCAAGTATGTTACCATTAATGTGGTGTATATACTGCTCGAATACAACACTGATTAACCACTGAGAGTTGAATCTACACACACTACTTAACCTATTACAAGACTGATAGTCTGACACGTTTGTGGTTTGGTTTTGTCGCGTTTAGCGTCATTACGTCATGTCACGTGATATTCACGTGTAGGTTCTCTCATTGGTTGGTGTGTTTCTGGTGTTCTGATTTCGAATCCTTGGTTGGGATTGTTTTTTTTTCTGGAAATGAATATTCTATTTTATTTTTCTTGTGTTATGTTTACTTTGGTAATCGCCGCTACTACTGTCAAATTACCCGTTTATTTCGTGTTATGTCTACTTTGGTAATCGCCGCTACTACTATTCAAATATCCCGTTTATTTTGTGTTACGTTTACTTTGGTAATCGCAGTTAGTGTTGGTCAGGTATTTTATTTACCTTGTGCTATGCTTACTCTGGTCTGTCTGGAGGCGCGTACATTTAACCGTATATGTATTTCGAGGTGGTTTCTGGGTGAATGGTTTTTAATAATTTTGTGGAGAAACTTTGTTTAACACAGAAAAAAATAGATAAAAAAACAGATAAATAAGATTAATAGTGCTTGTAGGCTTTTATTTCTTATTATTAGTTTTTAAACTCTAGGTCCCGTTCTACATTATGGTAGACGGCAGGGTATTTATAGTTATTGGAATCTGTGGTTTAAACGGTTATCTAATTGTTAGTGAAGGTACCATTGGGTGGTATAATACATGTCCGATGGTGCCTTAAATTTAAGCAGTCATTGCCTTTATGATTGGATTGATTCGTAAACAATGATCTAGTCTTATTGTTCTGTCAGAATTGAGAGGACGATGGTTCTAAGAAATCTTAAGTCAAACTGAGTTATAAAGCAGCAACTCAGTTTTTATCCTTGATGTTCTTTTCTTTTATGAATTGTATTTGGTATATGAGTCGATCATGTGGGATCGACGATTATTTATTTTATTTTATTATTTTATAAGTGCGATTTTAGCACAAATTTATTATTTTATTTTACGTTTGGAGGTTAAAAATTTGACAGCTATACAAACAGCTGTGGAAGTTGAATTTAAATAAGGGCATTCTATTTCTGGAGTTTATTTTTCTGAATACTCTATCTTAAAGAATATAACTACTTTGGCAGATTTCCTCAGCTTACTAGTGAAAATTCTCTCATATCTTTTGTCTGTGATCTTTAATTCTTAAGTCTTACAGTCTCCTTTTGATATTAATTTTCATACTTGTTTATCTCTCTGTACATTTCTTACGAAGGTAAACATAAAGACAACAAACAAGTAATAGCCAGCTACCAAATATCTTTGTGTATGCAGATCTAATACAATGAATGTGGGGTATAAGGTGACTGCCAAACCTAAGTGGCGTCGAAGTATTTACAATCTTTTCTTTTTATTTTCTCTTCGTCTATTCAGTCTGTCCTCTCTACTCTCCATCTGTAAGGGACGACTACGCTTCTCTTGTGTATTGACGACATTGCTCACATTATGATTCCTGACATTCTTTGACGCGGAATTCTGCGACATGCTCGACATTGTAGATGTTGAAGGCGTTTTAAGCGCTCTTTTTTTTTTCCAGCAAGAGAGTCTACTTTATTCCAATAACGTTGAATATAAGTTGGGTCTGTGAAATCACTAGCCTTCTGCCATGTGTTAGCACGTTCGCCATAACCAGCCCACTTGACAAGAAATTCTCTATTTCCTGGAGGTCCACGATGATCACGAATGTGGCAAAAGCGGTATTCACTAGTTAATTTTAAATAAAGTCTTATAAAGTCGATGAGACACAAATAAAGGATCTTTATTAATTTGATAAAAAGCGAAGAAGGATCTTAATTGGACCGGGATAGCTTCTTTGTAATTATTGCGGATTCTTAATATAGTGACTGTACGATCTCGAGATGGACGTCATCAGTACAATTATGATTGTACTGAGATTTAATCTCATATGAATATCTGTTTAAGAGAGAAGATTATACATATCAAGTGTTTATATCTTCTCAAATACGACAACGAATATCTTCGACTTCATAATATTCTTCTTCAATGTGTGACTCATCCATGTTTACCATCTTTAATTCGGAAGGCGTGTAGTTACGATGCAGTAACTCACCTTGCTCATCCTTCAGCTCATATGATCCTCCTTGATTCTTACGCACCACTGTATATGGCCCTTCATAAAGTGGTGCAAGCTTACTTGCCCTACTCTTCAAGCGAACCATTACGTGTGAACCGACAGGGATATGTACAAGCACATTCTTATTATTGTATCTCTTGCTGTATTCCTCACTGATCTTCTTCGTACGTTCTTCGATCGCGGGAAACACAATACCTTCCATGTACTCGATACGTTCTTCTAACTTTTCAACTGTCATCAAGTCTTTTGGAAGTGGATACTTCTCAGCATCAGCATAGTCATCAGGTAGATTTACTCTACGAGCGTACATAAGGGAAAATGGAGAACTGAGTGTCTTGCTCTTGATGTATCTGTTCATGCACAGCTGAACGATAGGTAAGTATTGACTCCAATCTCGACCATTGGATTGAACCATTTTTTTCAACATATTAACGGCAATTTTTACACCAGCTTCAGCACTTCCGTTTCCTTGTGGATGATATGGCGTTGTATATCGTCTATCAATTCCCAAGTTCTTCGAAATACTATGCATTACGGAGTTCTTAAACTCTCTACCACAATCACTCTGGATACACCGAGCTACACCATAGTCACCGAATATACTCATCAACGTCCTTGCCACTGTATCTGATTGCTTATTCTTTAAGGGTCTGATCACAATATACTTAGTGCATATATCAGTCAGTACAAATAAATAAACATATCCTTCTTCGGTTGGAGCGAGAGGACCAGCTAAATCAATTGCAACATGATCAAAGGGACGATGAGCTACAACACTTGTTAAAGGATGATAACCTCTCTTTAATATGTTGTGCTTTTGGCATTCAGGACAAGAGCTTACAATCATTTTGGCTTCATCATATATTTTGGTCCAATGCATGCCTCGACTATGAATATCACGGACAATTGCTTGGGAACCGAAATGACCAAATGCGTGAGTCTCTTTCAAGATGGGGTCTCTCTCTTCTTCAGGAGGAGTTATACAGTTGGTGGTATCATTTTTACTCTCTACCAATCTATTCGCAAGTACGTTTATAACTTCGTCTTTGCTGTATTTCTTTCTTTTAATATTAACTCGCTTCAAATTTTTGTCTTTTTAGTCTGTGTATTTCTGCCTCTATCCTCCACCAGTTTGCGATCATCCTCTAGAGGAGGATACAAACGGCTCAATAAATCGGGGAGTCGATTCAAAATACCAGGGATATGAACTACGTCAAAATCGAAATCAAGCAATGTTTTGATCCAACCAACCATCATAGGATTAGCCACTTTTTGAGTGTGAAGATAAACGAGCGCTTTATGATCAGTGAAGATGGTAAAGTGACAACCCCAAAGAAATTTTTTTAAATTTCGTGAAAGCTAAAACAACACCATACAATTCTCTTTTAGTTGTAGACCACCGACGCATAGAAGGTTGTAAGGAAGAAGACACGAAGCTCACATATTGTTCACGTCCTGTGTTTTCTTTTTTTTGAGAGAGAACCGCAGCAACGCCATAAAGTGATGCATCTGTAGCCACATAAAACTTTCTACTCAAGTCTGGATAGTGTAACACCAAATTGGATTGTAAAATATTCTTCAAAGATTTAAAACTACGTGTCTGAACATCGGTCCATAATTCCTCTACATTAGGAGCATGACTCAATCTGGAAATAGGTTCGGCTACTCTACTTATCATAGGTATGTACTCTCTGAAATAATTTATCAGACCCATAAACGATTGGACTTGCTTACTATTTTTGGGAATAGGCCACTTATCAACGCTATGTTGTGATCGAGCTTATATACAGATATAACTCTATCATCAATTCTTTCTTTCTTCTTTGATAACCTTTTTATAAATCATTATTGCATTACTCTTAAAATCAAATACATGCTATTACACTCTATTTACTACGCATTGATTACTCATCAATATATAGAAAACAATAGTCATACATTTATTCCAGATAATACAATCCAATGATATGATCGCTCGTCAATAACAAGATTCTCGAAGGTACCATGAGATGCTCGATCTTTAATTGACAATACGCCTATTGTATATTTGACAGGTTTCACTTAAATGATTGATATTCAGCCAGCCCTGAATATGTATATAAAGAACCCAATTTATTGTATAATAAAGACATTAGTTTATTTTTGCAGTTTGATAATTTTACTTCGTCAAATTTCTTTATTTTTATTCTTAATTCGTTGCTTTATCTCTCGAATTTCTCACGCTACCAGTCAACTTCTGACGATCTACTTTAGTGCCTTTTGCATTAACCACAAAGCCTAAGAGTCGCACTGAGTGCTGGAACCAAGAACATTTCTTTGGATTTAAAATCAAATTTACGGACGTCAATCTGTCTACGACTAGCTTCACATCCTTAGCATGTTGCTCAATACTATCACTGGCAATAATGCAATCATCTACAAAATTCTGAACGCAGTCAACTCCATCAAAGAGGGTCGCTAAAAATTTCTAGAATTGTGATGTTAACATCTTTACACCAAAACATCCCTTGATAAACGAATACTGGGCATTATTGTGTGTAAATGTTAACTTGTGAACATCTTCAGGCGCCACCTTAAATCTATGATATGTGTTCGATAAATTCAAAGTGGTGAATACCTTCTTATGAACCAAGTTATCGAATATTTCTCTGACCAAAAGCACAGGAAAGTTAAAGGAAGGAGGAAGCAAATTATTCAAGCCTCTCAGATCAACTACGACTCTATGCGATACAATGGTACCCAGCTTGTCACGTTTAGGAACAAGTAACAATGCATGGTTAAAGGACGTGTTGACTTTAGACTTTATAATTGTACCAGTTTTCAACCACTCATCAATTTGCTTATCTAATACTGGTCTTAACGCATGTGGAATGGCATACTGTCTGCGATATGACGTAGCTCCTTCTTTAGTTGGTAATCGAATGATTGACTCAGGCATAGGACAAGACGAGGATGGTGAAATAGCTTGGTTACGATCTACTGATTCTTTTATAAAATCGAAGAATCTTGCTCTTTCTTCAGGCGTACCTGCAGGCGAATTATCGGGTTCATGTTCATTAGCGTGATCAATACTTACATTTTCAAAAGCTGCATTATCATCTAAGTGTGACAAAGCACCATCAAGTTTATAAGCAATCCCGGTCAAACCATATCATTTTAGGAAGAATATCTTTGCGAAGTAAAATGTCAAACTCAAATCCATCATTGAACTCCATGACCTCAAAAGCATGATCAAATACAATACCATTAGAATATTTACACTTCAAAAGGTTAGTTTTGCCAATGCGAGCTGCTCCACTATTAGGAGTCAAAAAATTATAGGAACCATTTAACTTAACATTTAGTAAGTTGTTCTTAACCTCCCTGCTTTCAAAATCACCTTTTATAGATTTTTGTACTTCCGAAGGAAGTACTAGTTCTTTTTTAAGCTTTGTATACCTTCTATCTATGTCGAGTAAAATTTAAAGAAAAATTAAAAGTTGGAGTAAAGCCCCAGTTTTTACAGGATTCACCTGTAACTAAAACTACAGCCTGTTCAGAACATGATACGCAATGACACTTAATATCATCTTAATCCCAGGGGGTCAAAATTTACTCGCCGTACATGGTCATCTGTATACCTTCTATATACGGCGACCAATTTTCAATTTTTTGGTATATATCAATAGGTTTTGATTTACATACTCTGGGACTTTTACCAGGTCTTATTGATGCTTTCTTAAAGATATATTCAAAGTTTCAACTTAATACAAAGATCAAAAATGCGTTCGTTAACTCGACATATATGGAAATGTTTTGTGTACCCATTTATATCACACTGCAAAGAAGAACAAGCATACGAAATGTTTTTAAAGTTCATATCTTCAATAAAAATAAAACAAAAACAAAAAAATGTTCCGAATTATATTAATCAGAAAGAAAAAAGAACACAATTTATTGTACAGGACTTGCAACAATGCGGATTAAATACAGTATTATTGTATTATATTAATCTTATTAATCTAGATAGTTGTCGTGATCGAGGCTATATACTTAATATATGACTCTATCTACACTTCTTAAAATCTTCCACTTGATAATCCTAAATATAATTCTTCTTGATATTTTATATTAAATACTGATCATTTACTTTACATACAGGCTAGATCTCATATCATCCTTCATACAAGTATAAGACATACATTTAAATAATAACATTAATATGAAAACATATGAAGGTTACATCAGCCACATTGAGGTGCCACAGCTATCTTTATTAAGAACTACATTTTCCCCTGAATATTGTGCTACAAGACATACACAGTTTAAGAATGAATGTTATTGTTATTGTTATTGACATCTCATTATGGCCTTTCTATATGGGATCATTACATCCGAGTATTATCTGGAATAAATCTACCCACAATAGTCTTCAGCCCATCTGTGATCAATGTCAGAAATAATGTGTATATAAAGACCCCTTTTATTTGTCTAATAAAGCTTCAGTTTATTTTTGCAGTTTGATAATTTCACTTTGTTAAATTTCCCATTTTATTCTTAATTCGCTATTATCACTCTCGAATTTCTCAATAATATATACCAGGCTTTTTTTGATACCATTGATGCTTCTGCAGTGGATTCAATTTCTGTAAAAAAAAACTTTATAGAAACTTCAACACGTTTTCAGCGAATTAAGTCATTTCTACCCTGTCCACGGGGAACAAATAACAGGAATCACCAACTACAAAGCTCTTGTTATAGCAAAATTTGATAGGTAAATATCTTCTATTTAATTAAGCTTTCAAATTTTTATAAGCTTATAGTCTTGTTTCAGTTTGTTTTTTATCATATAAAAATATATAAACCAACATAATAAATTGATACATTAAGCTAGACGGAATAATAGTCAGACTGAGTTTTTGGCATTTCAAAATAATATTCCTGCCAGACAAACCAACAAGTAGAACGGATTCTATAATACTAACTATATACGACTTGCAATGTTTTGCATAAATAAAATCATAATAATACGTACGGCTTCTATAACAGCTGCTGCGGTTAAAAATGTTGTTTTTGCTTATCAGGTGAAATTTAACATTTGATAGTTAATTAGGACATCCAACGATACGAAGCAGAAATTAACAATTTATTCTACAGATAGTCACTGTTGATATGGCTTGTGTTAACATAGTAACTTATTAAAGTGGCTGTTAATGTCTAATAAAGAATTCGAATTAATGTCTCTTTGGCACTTTTCTCAGGATAACATTACATACGTAAGGGAAACAAACTAACAAAAAACTTCGAGAATTTAATTACGTTACCGAAAAAACAAATTAGCGGCCTAGAAGTAAATATGATAAAGTTCCTTTCAAAAGAATAAAAATAAATGTCTAAAAGCTGATTAACACACCACGGATAGCAGGAAACTCAGCTCTTAAGCCAAAATTCGCAAAAAACTCATGACGACAAAACAATCAAGCCTTAATTAGCAAAACACACCTAAATTTGAGTAAGAACTGCACCTGGTTCAAATCGATTGCGATCAACTAAATAAAATTGAAGAATAGTAGGTTAATCCTTAAAAATCAAAGCGCCAATAGCTCGTAATAGTTGTCATTATCGAACATCATATTAATTTTTGGAGAGAACCGGATTACTAAATAATTAAAACAAAGCAACTGATGCTTTTGTGACAACTTTATTCTTTCACTATTTTATTATTCATCACACTATTAGAAAGGGAGACTCGCTACAATGACCCAGAATTGTTGAAGTCATAAAATAGTTTTGCTTTATGCTTACTTTAGGCCATTACTCGATAGGGTTTATAGGATCAGTAATTCACTGTCGAAAAGTGTCAATAAATCTTTGTTTATAGCAGCCTGAAATGCCGCTACAGTGGGTGGTATTAAAATAATACTTGTTCTGCTAATGAACTCAATTTCTGCGGTACCTGTATGTGCATGCTTGTAAAAGTTTAATCTGGGGATGAGTAAATCTTATACAACGAATGTAGCATTGTATGCACCAGCTTAACAAGGAATAAGTAAAGTGAATAGACAATAACGTTCTTAACAAAGTCTGTTTATGAAATTATGACAGATATTTTGTAAAAACTCTCGTCATTTTTCTAAGAATATGTAAAGTGACTTCCCGAATTTCTGTTTTTCTCGTCTTTGCCTAACGGGAATACATTTCGAAATAACAGTATTGAAGTTTGGTGATGTCGTATGCAATTCAAAGCCATGTTATTTATATAAATATTCGCAATAACTTTGATACTCGTAAATTAGGGACAACAATATTAAAAGGGATTTTATATCTTGAAGACTATGTTGGTTTAAATAGGGATGCCAACTTTGTAAAACGCCGAAAAGAAAAGTTTGCGTTTTGAACAGAATTTCCATCTACTTCATGAGCAAATTATTCGCAATCAACTTAGTAAATAGCTATATACAGTACGTTCACACTTTGAAAACATCTTCCAATTTTTTTGCCGGCATCAATATAAATCACAAACGAAGTAAAATTTTCTCTAATGCAACTATACTAATGCTTTGCCTACTCATAGTAACGTTTATATAGTAATGTTTTAAGTGATAAAATTTAATGATTTATACTTTATGTAGAAGGAGTCCACCAGTCGAATTTGAAAAAAAAAAAGCTATGTAAACATAAGCAGTGCAATACAAAAAAATGCCAATATGCGTTTAAGCCATTAAATTAGTAATTTAACGCTTAAACGTCCATAAATACAAGTTGAGATTTACCATAGCTATAAATATACTAAACTGCAATAACACACTTAAGATGATCTTAAGCCTCAATACACACTCAAGGGCAATAATCTAAGACACTGTAAATTGCATTATATTGACAGCATTTACAATTGTTATTTGTACCGATTAATAGAGTGCAATAAATTGCTGCCTGTGATTTTAGCCAATTTTATTAAATCTCATATAACAATCTGTCTATGTTATAACTTAATCATTTTACTCTCCCTCCTACACGGCAACTTACGACAATGTTAGACAGCTGGTGAACCTTTGCCTTATATATTTTTAGTTTATTTATTAATGTACTCTTTTTAATGAAAGTGGTACTACTACCCGTGTCAATGGCCCCGACCAGGTGTTTGTTCTCTATAATTATAGGAGTCAAAAGATTAAATGCATTAGCTTTACTTTCTGAATCTCTCTTTATCTCGTAATTCGGATACTTACTATTGTCGTACGACAATCCCTCCATCATCGTACTGACCTCTGTTGTTGCCTGCTCCTCAATAGAAGCGGCTGGAGTAGCCTGTTTCTCGGTACCACCGGAAACGGCAAGAACAGGACGAGACTCTTGACACACATGGCCAGGACTCCAAGGAAGCTGGCATCGGAAGCACTTGCGACCACCACTTCTCTTTTCCCCCTTATTCTTCAGGCTGAAGCACTCCTTGGTATCATGGGTAGCATTCTTGCCATGCTGGGAACAGAAGAAGGTCTTGACCACTCGATTGGAAGTCTTGTTCTTAAAGGGATACTTCTTGCGTCGGACTTCGACCTCACAACCAGACGAGAGCTCCTCTCTCTTACCACCAGAGGGAATTACAGCAGCAGCACCAGCATAAACCGAATTGTCATCACCAAGAACGTCACGACCAACTTGTGTGATGTATTCCACAGTCCAACCTTTGTCCTTATTGGCAAAGATTTCAGTACGCGCCAAGATCA
The DNA here is from genome assembly GCA_016758985.1 of Mucor saturninus. Lineage (NCBI taxonomy): Eukaryota > Fungi > Mucoromycota > Mucoromycetes > Mucorales > Mucoraceae > Mucor > Mucor saturninus. The sequence goes on along the minus strand of JAEPRD010000299.1, from coordinate 7,601 downwards.
TCCTCAAGATAGTTTGCACAGGCAAAACCAAGGAAGAAAGAAACCGATCAGCAATACGAGGGTCATTTTGCGACAGTCCAGCGTTAAACACTGTCTGCAAAAATCTTTTAGAATAATCAGTGATTGATTCCTTAAGCGACATTTTCATCGTGAAGACCATATCTGTATAGTGGCTTGTGATCTTTGAAGAACCATGGTATTCCTTAAACGCGGTACGAGCACTAGCCCACGAAGTACACTTCTTCAACTCCGTGTTGACCCAAGCGTGGTCATTACTAGGCAAACACAAAGGCAAAAATTGTTTCCACACCTTCTCCATATCTCTGGCAGAACCAGCAATAATGTTCTCAAAGGTCTGAAGGAAATGTTCAGCTGATTCAAACACCTCATCGTTTGGGAATGGACGAACAATACTGGAGGCCAGTTGGAAACGGGGTAAGTCTCTACGAGACAAGGAAAGACCATCACCAGAGTGAGAGGAAGAAAAACCATCATAGCTACCAGAGTTGGTATTGGATACCACAGAAGCAGAGTCAAAACCGTTCAACTTGATAATCTGACGATTAATGCGATCAATGTCTTCCAGAGCAATATCGGACGCACCATAGTCACCTCTGGCACGGGCTTCACTAAAAGCAGTAAGAAGAGCAGCCTTCTCTTCACGAAGACCTTGAACAATATTGCTCAACATTGCATGTTCATCCAAAGGAGCAGAAGAAGAACCAGCAGCAGAAGAGCCAACAAAATTGCTAGAACCAGCTTGCGACGTGGATGAACCAAGGTTATGAGGTTCACTCATTTGCTCATCACCTTCAGAATTACCACCAGTAGCACTAAGACCATTAGCACCAAAGAAGGGAGCGTTACCAGTGGATACATTCAAAGGAGTAACCATAAAGTCTTGACTAACTTGACTAGCAGCAGGAGAGTTGACACCAGTAGAATTCATTTGAGTAATTAACAGTAAAAAATGTTTGGGATGGAGATAAAAAATGTAAATTAGGGTAACAAAAGAAAATACTGTTAGAACTTTGTATATCTTTTATTTCGAGAAAATTTAGATTAGGGAATTCTACTAGCAAAAACTACAGGTATTTATACTAAATGATTAGATGGCTTTCGGATAATATATGTGACGCGTTAGAGGAACATGATATAATGCTATACGTAATATCTGCTTAAATAAATATGTTATGAAGTAATTCCTGCCTTACAAAGTAAAGACAAGTACGTGAGAATCTAAATTCATCTCCGCAGATGACATTACGTAAATGCCAAAGAGAAAGTTTAGTGCGTGTAATATTCAGTAACCGAATATTCCGCCTATGGGATTGTATTATACTTTTATGGTATTATAATATTTTACTCGTCACAAGGTGAATCACCTTGTGCACAGACACCAACGGTTCTGATGATAACAAGTGGGGCAATGCGTGAACCATGAATATTTATACTTGATCAACCATTATTATGTAATGTGATGATTCCTTTATTATAATCTATGACATTCTCAACACAGTGTAATTTTTAAGCAGTGATAAAAAAAATTGGGGGTGCGGGGGTTTCCCCCGCAAGAGAGGAGGGGGTTTGGGAGGAGGGGGACCCCTCCACCCAAGAATACGGTCCATAGTATTAAGCATGACAGCGCTAATATCTTAAAAAATAGTATACAGTTTTTTTTTTAAACAGTGTAGTTTTTAAGCAGTGAAAAAAAACCAAGAATGCTGCCCATAGCGTTAAGCAGGAAAGCGCTAATATCTCAAAACACAGTATGGTTTTTTTTTTTTTTAAACAGTGTAATTCTTAAGCAGTGATAAAAAAAATTGGGGGTGCGGGGGTTTCCCCCGCAAGAGGGGAGGGGGGACCCCTCCACCCAAGAATTCGGCCCAGAGAATCAACGTGGTCCCTTTATTTTTTTTAAACATGTCAAATAATAGTGTAAATTGTGCGTCCTGTGGTCAAGAAGATATTAGTCGTAGATCCCACCGAGATTGTCCTTTAAATCCAGTAAACTTTAATACGAATGTAGGCATCTCTCTCTTTTTTTTTTTTTTAATTTGAAAAGACTGACTTTTTTTTAGGTGCCATCTTCAGTGAAAAACAATGACAATGCACAAAATAACTCAACCTCAATTCCTGAGGTACAGAAAAAAGCGAATATTTTTTTAAGCATTCTAACTAACGTTAATTCCAAATAGGACATGGAGGTAGACGAACCTGAGTTGATTTCAACTCATGAGTCAGTCCAAGGAAGAATTGTCCGCTGTTCAACCTGTCAACAACTTGGACATTGGAGAAGAACAAGCCTTTTGTGCCCCATGAACAGTAATCGTGCCAACCAGACTTTAAATCAAGCAAGCAAACTGCAAGACTACCCAGTAGACATTGTTTGGGAAGAATGTCGACTATGTGTTCTGAATGCAATGCATTTATGTGGGTCGAAGAAAGATCAGAAGGCGGTCTTAACGCTGCTAGATTTCAACTTTGCTATGGGTTGGGTAAATACAAAGTGACACCATTTCACCCTACACCTGGACTTATATCCAACCTTTTACGCGGAAATGATCAAAGAAGCAAGGAGTTTAAAAAACGAATACGATCTTACAACAATACCTTAAGCTTCACATCAATGGTTGTCAATTTGTACGAATCTGTTCAGAACTCTCTCGGCGGGGCCTATGCTTTCCGAATTCATGGCAGCATTTATCACCGAATTGGATCGTTGCTCTCATCCAACAATGTCGCACCATCTTTTGCTCAAAATTATGTCTTCGATGCTGAACATGAGATTGAAAATAGACACCGTGTTGCAAGCCCTGTCGATATCAACACATTAGGAGACTTACAAACTTTAATGCATGATATCAATCCTATAGCCAGAGACTTTAAGACGATGAATCAATATTTGAATGAGAATCCAGACCACGTTGCAGATGTGGCAATGGTATTCCAGGCCGAAGGATTATCAGATCCAAGAAGATATAATTCACCAATTAATTCGACCGAAGTTGGGATATTAATTTTGGGAAGTGACAATAGACAGGAAGGGGATGAGATAAGGGTTAGGGATATTATTATTAGGCCCCAAAATCAGGGACGACTTAAGAGTATCAACGAGTTGAACCAGGTCTACGATCCAATGTCTTACGCCTTAATCTTTCCAATGGGTCAATCGGGATGGCATAAATCATGCGTATCTGAAAGCGGTTTAAAAGTCACCACCATGCAATTTTATAGCTTTCATCTTATGTTTAGAAGCTGTGGACATGACCTCCACCTTTATGGAAAACTATTCCATCACTTTATTGTGAATATGTACGCTAAGATTGAGCAATTTCGTTTAAATTTTATTAGACATAACTAGTCAAGTCTTCGAACTGAACTTTACCGCGGATTACAAGATGCAATCGGACACGATGACAATGATACCAGCTCTCTTGGTCGTAAAATTATTCTTCCAAGCTCCTTCATTGGTGGTCCACGACATATGTCCCAGTCGTATCAAGATGACATTAGCATTGTTAGACGATTTGGAAAACCTGACTTTTTTATCACGTTTACGTGTAATCCCACGTGGTCTGAAATCCAAAACGAGTTGTTGTATAGGCAAACCGCAGCAGACAGACCAGATCTTTGTGCAAGAGTTTCTCGGCTGAAGTATAAAAGCCTTTTAAAAGATATTACCAAAGATCATATTCTTGGTTTTGTCGTTGAATACGTTGGAGTGATCGAGTTTCAAAAAAGAGGCTTACCTCATGCTCATATGCTGTTCATTGTAAAACCTGAAGACAGACCTAAAACTACCAGTGATTTTGACAAGATTATTTCAGCTGAGATTCCAAATGAAGAACTACATCCTTTAGCCTATCATACGGTCACAAAAAACATGATGCACGGTCCATGTGGTGCATTAAATCCCAGCACCATTTGCATGAAAGATGGAAAGTGCTCAAAGGGTTACCCCAAAAAGTTTACTCCTACTACAACAACAGCAGAATCTGGCTATCCGATTTACAGAAGAAGACGAGATGGTAGAAGCATTACAAAAGCAAATGAAATCGCATTGGATAATATTTGGGTTGTACCTCATAACATTTATCTCTGTACAAAGTATGATACCCATATCAATGTCGAAATATGCAACACCGTTTCAGACGTAAAGTATCTTTATAAATATGTTTAAAGGTCACGATAGAGCAAGTGTTCAAGTAAGTAGTGATGGACAGCAAAATAGTTTGATATGTCAGGACGAAATCAATCGGTTCATAGACGCAAGATATGTTTCTGCACCCGAAGCCATATGGAGGATATTTGGTTTTTTATTGCATAAAGAATTCCCAGCTCATCAGAGATTAAGCATTCACCTTCCTGGGAAAAAAATGGGGTACTTTTCAGAAGATGCTAATCTTGGTGATGTTCTTGCAAATGCAGCAAGTAAAGACACTACTCTGACAGCTTGGTTTAACATAAATAGGACTGATCCAGATGCAAATCAATACTTATATCATGAATTTCCGGAGTATTATACCTGGCTCAAAAGTGAAACTGTGTGGAGAAAAAGACAAAGGGGTTTTAATCAAATTATAGGCCGTATTTATTCTGTTTCACCAAAAGAATCCGAAAATTTTTTTTGCGACTTTTGTTGAACTACGTTCGTGGAGCCAAAAGTATTGAAGACGTACGAACTGTTGACGGTGTGGTACATGAGACCTTTCAAGCTGCTGCCCGTGTAAAAGGTCTGCTTGCTGACGATGAACAATGGGATCTATGTTTGCGTGAAAGTGCTACATTCCAATCGCCTATCATGTTGCGAAGATTGTTTGTCACAATTTTAGTTTTTTGTGAGCCATCCAGCCCGTTTCAATTATGGAACACGCATAAGGATAGTCTGTCTGACGATTATGTAATAGCTCAAAGAAGGCTTCTTACTGACGTCACTTCTGTTTTGACGGATGCTATGAAAGAAGAGGCATATGGCAACTGCCTTTTGGATTTATATGAAATGCTTGATTTAAATAACATTAAGATCAATGACTTTGCCGGCTTTTGTTTACCCTCCGTTGATACACGATACGGCAACAGTGGACGAGGTTTTGAAGGTATGAGCCGACTTGAGCGCGGACAACGAGAGTTATGCTTGGAAGCTGAACGCTCAATGATTGACCCAGCTGAACTCCCTTTCAACAGTGATCAGCGTACAATTTTTGAAACTGTTATGGATTTGGTCGAGAGTGAGAAAACCTACGGAAATTCGCGTTTTCACTTCATAAACAACCTTTATTTTTTGGATGGCCCTGGTGGAACCGGCAAGACGTTCATTTTTAATGCATTATTGCAAGCTGTTAGAAGAAAAAACTGTATCGCTCTGTCAGTAGCTGTAAGTGGAACTGCTACTCTTCTATTGAAAGGTGGCCGTACAGCTTATTCAAGATTCGGTATCTCCTTGCATTGTAATCAAGCGTCAATGTGTTTTTTAAAGCCGAGGAGTAACAATGCGGCGTTAATAGCATCATTGTCAATTGTAGTTTGGGATGAAGCGTCAATGATTAGTCGTGATGTTCTGGAAACTGTTGATAGAAGTTTTCGAGATATTATGAAGCATCATGATTCACGTCTTGGTAGAGTACCCTTCGGTGGGAAATTAATTATTTTTGGTGGTGACTTTCGTCAGGTTCTACCTGTTGTTTCCAACGGTACTAAAGATGACATTATTCAAGCTTGCATGATTACTTCTCATCTTTGGAGACATATAAAGCAATTACGATTATCTTTAAATATGCGCGTACAACAAGCTCAATCGGTGCACAGTTTTGAATCAGCTCAAGAACTACAAGAATTTTCCTCTTTTCTTTTAAGTATTGGTAAAGGTATTTATCCTGTTCACCCAAACACAAACAATATCATTCAGATACCAGACCATATGGTTCTTCCCGAAAGCAGCATAGACCACCTCTGTTCCCATGTATATAACAATTTTGAAAACGCCAGTGATGTTGCATCTTCATCTTTGATATCAAGAGCTATACTGACTCCAACCAATCCGTTAGTATCGCACGTCAATGATCATGTTTTGGAAAAGTTTCCAGGAGAATACACCATTTTTCTCAGTACTGATACAGCTATTTCCGATAATTATGCGTTGATTTTGCCACCAGAGTTTATGAAGTCTTTAGAATGTGGTAGTCTTCTCATGAGTTAAAACTAAAAATAGGCTCTCCAATAATGATGCTTCAAAACTTGGCACCTGCACAAGGTGTGTGTAACGGTACTCGACTTATCTGCAAAGCTTTTCTTCAGCATGTAATTCAAGCTGAAGTAACCACTGGACCATACGAAGGTAACATTCTCCTTATTCCACGCATTACTTTGTGCTTCACTGTCGAACAAGTTGGTGTTGAATTTAAGAGATGTCAATTCCCAATTCGACCAGCATTTGCAATGACAATCAACAAATCATAAGGCTAGACATTAGATTCCGTTGGTCTATATCTTCCAACGCCTGTTTTTTCGCATGGACAGCTGTATGTAGCATTATCCCGTGTCAAAAAACCCAGTGACATCAGAATTTCAATTCCTAAAGAAATCTCAACTATTGAAGGTGAAGAAGGATCATACACATCAAATGTAGTTTACACTGAAATATTTCGAAATTAATATTCATTATTCTATTTCATCCATATATTCTATTATTTTAATAAATTTTTATTCGTTATTCATTTTTAACAGGCCTGCGGCAGCACGAGGTTTTTTCAAACCAAACCTCCGTTTCGGTAAAAATTTTGACCTTCGCTGCGCTGCCGTAAATTTCTGACCTTCACTATGGTTTGGTACGCTGCGCTTTGAAAAAACCTCGTTTATTATATATTTATATAAAACAACGTGGTGCTCACTTAGAACTGAATAATCAACTACCAACGTGTACTATTCTCCTTCTACCTAACTGTCAGAACTAAATCTCAACCAATCACTACTACTCACATTATATCAACATCTATTAAAATCCTTCTGACAAAATAAGTGTAACATATCAGAGCTTAGTTTAAAATTATATCTGATGTCAGATATAATTTTAGACTAAGCTCTGTACAACTTGTGGAAATGGTCACTTATCCGGGCCGGATTCTTCATCCTCCCCCAATAATTCACACGACTATTTATGATTCGAAGGGTAGTCGTACCACTGCTACGTATATATAGATAGTGTAATAAGAAGTTGTACCATGTCCTACTGGGACGATATATATATTCGTGTTAATTTTAAACTTAATAAAACAGTGCCTTTTTAACCGATAATCCTACGTTTTATACTCTACTTTCCTATCGTGCGTGGAGAGTTAGATTATAGTCAAGAAAGATAACGGAGATAGTAATTTATTAAAACAACAGGTAATTCAGATCCCTCTACAACAAACTTCAATTTCGATATAATCATTTCACAAAACTATAATTCAATAAAGATCATCTTTCATTTACTATACACTAATTTCACAAAATATTCGCGCACTCACGGAAAAAAATTCGTTCATCTTCAAGAAAAAATTTCGTTCAGCGACGAATTAAATTATCGCTCAAAAATTAATAAATAATTCGTGCATAGTCTA